>JANGFH010000247.1:346-13185 GCA_025758715.1 Glaciozyma martinii | reverse complement strand
GACTGTCGATAGAAACGTGCAGGAATGGATGGCACTACTCAAGCCGTGTAGTACCCAAGGAAGGAGAGGAGCGGGAGCTGGATGACCTCGCTGCTGCACTCGTTCGCGTGCGTTCCTCTCCTCTGAACCTGTCATTCCCTCTCCTCGCTGAGCGCATCGCCATGGAGAGGAAGACAATATGCATCAAGTAGACACTGGAAAGAAGCTGACAAGCTCGCTGTGAGGAGGAACTGGAACTCGAGCTCGCTGCCGCCGTTGCTGCTTTCGCTCGTTCGCCGACGTCCCTCTCCGCGAGACGACTGCTCCTTCTCACGTCTCAGCTCACCCTCCCACCGCTGCAAACGACGCTCACATTCTTCAAAGAAACGCTCAAACTCGACGCGAGCAAACAACAGCTTGCGAAGGAGAAGCAGCTCTCTCGATCTCTCGACGTGTGATGGTGGTGATGCGCCTGGGCACTCAATTGAACGACAAACTACAACAACTCCTCCCGAAAACGAACGACTGCACTCCTCCTCCTGCTCCATGCTCTCGCCGTGATGATTTAGGCGCCGAATCCGTAAAGGGTCTTTCCGGCGCGCTTGAGAGCGTAGACGACGTCGAGGGAGGTGACCGTCTTCCTCTTGGCGTGCTCAGTGTAGGTGACCGAGTCGCGGATGACGTCTGGGAGAGGGGGAGGAAAGCCAGTCAGCGCCCGTTCCTCCAAACAACAACAGCTCCTTCGAAGAAGCGGCGACTCACTCTCGAGGAAGATCTTGAGGACACCACGGGTCTCCTCGTAGATGAGTCCAGAGATACGCTTGACTCCTCCACGACGAGCGAGACGGCGGATAGCGGGCTTGGTGATTCCCTGGATGTTGTCACGAAGCTGTGATGGTGAAAGGCAGGGTCAGCTTCTGCCCCAACGATGAACGCGCGCGCGCCTACTCACAATCTTGCGGTGACGCTTGGCTCCTCCCTTGCCGAGTCCCTTTCCTCCCTTTCCGCGTCCAGACACTGCGCTCGCGGTTAGCTCGACGTGACTTGGGGCGCCGTCGCGAAGGAGAGAAGGTGAGCGTACTAGTAGTAGTTGTTGAGGGGGTGGGGTGGTGGTGGTGTTGAAGTGACGGTGTGGAGAGAACGAGTTCCCTTCAAGTGAGTTGGGTTGAGGAGGGAGGAAGGGGGAAAACGGAGCGAGGGCCTCCTCTTGTACGAAATCGACTCTGCCCGCTTGTTGTTCGCCTCGACTTAGTTTTTCTCGTTTTCGAGCTCGTTTCTTCGCCCAACTTGACCTCCGTTTCTCGTCTGCCTCGACTTAGAATCGGCGCGTTTTTAGTCTCGCCCGGCTCACGTCTTCCCTTTTCCTTCCATCACACTCTCTCCCCCCTCCTCAACTTCAACCAAACAACAATGGCCCGCACCAAGGTACGCTCGTGTTCCCTCTCCAAGCTTCTTATCCTTTGCTAACGTGGGAACCACAGCAAACCGCCCGCAAGTCGACTGGAGGAAAGGCTCCCCGCAAGCAGCTCGCCGCCAAGGCCGCTCGCAAGAGTGCGCCCGCCGCTGGTGGAGTCAAGAAGCCTCACCGCTACAGGCCCGGAACGGTCGCCCTCCGCGAGATTCGTCGCTACCAGAAGTCGACTGAGCTCCTCATCCGCAAGCTCCCGTGCGTTCCTTTGTTTGTTCGCTGTTTGGTGGGGACTGGGAAGCTGACTGCCTTGCCTCACAGCTTCCAGCGTCTCGTTCGCGAGATTGCTCAGGACTTCAAGACGGACCTTCGCTTCCAGTCCTCGGCCGTCATGGCTCTCCAGGAGTCTGCCGAGGCCTACCTCGTCTCGCTCTTCGAGGAGTGAGTTCGCTCCTTCCGCGATGTGGGACTCCCAGCTAACCCCTCCTCCCCCTCCAGCACCAACCTCGCTGCCATCCACGCCAAGCGCGTGACTATCCAGCCAAAGGACGTCCAGCTCGCGCGTCGTCTTAGGGGCGAACGATCGTAAAGAGTGAGGATGGAGGAGGAGAGAGGACTTCGCATTTCGGCTACCACTTGTTGATCAATCATATTTTCGCACACCCTTGTGCCCCAACAACATGACTTGCTGCGAGAAAACGAGAGAGTCTGAGAGAGAACGAGAGAAACAAGAACGCGAGCACGTCACGTGCAGCGACGAGTTCTGCCTCGAGGGGCGCGCCAGAACGTGGGCGCTGCTTCCTCCGGCGGGTGGTCGTAGCGGTGACTCGCTGAAGAGTTAAACCGCAGCGAAGGAAGCTGGGGCAAGGGACGAGTGGGAAGCAGCAACGCGAGCAAGTCCAACGTCGCGCGTCGCGTTGAGTTGGAGCTGAGAGGGTTGGGTGCGGTTGTGCTCTCGGGGCGGCTAGGGGAGTGGAAAGCGAGTGCTTAGGAGCCTCCTTTTGTTTGGACGGAGAGCTGGAAGCTGGCATCCTCCCAGCCTAGCTCAAGGGCAAGTGGGAGCATCAACCTGTTCGAGCGAGCTGACAGCCCAGAATTTGTTGCGAGCGTCCATCGAGGTTCGCAGCACGTAGGCAAGCACGTAGGCAAGCGGTATAACGTGCGCTCGCGCCAATGCAGCGTTCTTCCACAGTGTGGAAGAGAGCAAAGAGGCTGAACAACGCGAGAGCGAGCACGAGAGCGCCGGGAGAGCTCGAGAAGCTGGGGGTCACGCAGTGAGCCAAGGCTGAAGCAGAAGAGTTTCTGAAGGGATGGAATGGTGATTGTACTCCGGAGAGCATCGTAGTTGTTGCGCTGACATCTAAGGAAGGCGTCGCCTGGCGTCGCGGTGTTCGGTCTGCGGGAGTCGAGGTCAGCAAGTGTAGCCAACGGACTTTCGAGGCAGGCGTACCTATTCCCCAATAACCTGACCCATTTGAAGTCTGAATGAGCTTCTCCACATCTGCAGCTTGAACGCACGTTAGCTCCAGGACGTCCAGAACCGGCCCCCCAGACAAGCTCACCTCTTTAGCACCAACGGCACCCACGAGCCGCAAGGAAGCCCTTCCCTCGCACTACCTCATACGCTTCCCACAGCATGATACCCCTGCTCCCAATACACCAACGACTCCTTCACCGCCGCCTCTCCCTCTGGCAGCTCCACGCTCTCCACTCTTGCGATGAACAGCTCCGACCTCGGCCCCTCTCCTTCCCCCGCACTCCCCAGCTCCGAAAGCGGCAACGACCGCACGATCGTGCACTCCAGCGATCCCAGTGACCCGCTCGCCAGCTCCGCAAATAGTGTCGTAGGAAAGTGTTCGCTCGACGCCGTGGCCGAGGGTGGAGGGGAAGGGGAGGCTGGGGCTGGGAGAGGGGCTTGTCGGGCAAATGCGCGTGCGAGGTCCTCTTGCGAGGAAGAGAGAAGGTGTACGCGTAGGCGGGGAGGGGTGGGAGATGGATCGAGGAGGAAGGAGGCGAGGCGGGAGGGAAGGCGGAGGGAAAAGGCGACGAGGGGCGGGGAGAGGGAGATGGAGGAGAGTGAGGAGAGGGTGGCGCCGTGGTTGTGAGGAGCTGTGAGGGGGTTGAGAGAGGAGGGGAGAGAGACGGTGATGACGGCAACCGGTTGGGCGACACTCCTCATGAGCTCGCGGAGGAGGGGAGCTGGTCCTGCAGCCTTGGTAGCTGGAGTCGAGTAGGATCTTGCTACCAAGAATGGCCGCCAGAGCGAGATGGGGGTAGCGAAGCGGGACATGGTAGGAGGGAGAAGGACGAACGATTCAGGATCCACTACTTGCCCGACTTGCTTTGATGCGCCGTGTCTCTCCATTCACTTGATTCTAAAGTATTCAACAAGGACGGCTCTACTCCAGCTCCCCAACCTGCCACGACTCGCAGCTGGGAGGCCAGCTCGCTGCGATTTCGCTCCCGCAATACTCCACCAGCCCGACAGGTCGATAGATCCAGAGCTCTCCCTTGCTCATCGCTGCGAGGTCGTACGTCTTTTCGACCGGTAGAGCTCCTTGAGACTGCTCGACGACGGTGAGAGAGACGAGGGCGGCGATGGGGTAGGGCTGGCCGTCGACGGGAGTGGACGTTGGCGATCCGACAGCGGTGATGACGGCGGTGTGCTGCAAGGAACCCAATCAGCGAGCGCACAGACGAGGGAAAGAGAGGAGAGAACGCACGTCGGGATCCCCCAACGTCGCATACGCGCCAACCTGCATCCCCACCTCGCGAATCGTCACTGTCCTCCATTCCACGACGTCTCCCGGCCGAACGTAGGCGTCCCCTCCTCTCCAAACTCCCTCGCCCTTCCCCCCCGCCTTCCCATAAAAGATGAGATGCCCGTGCGTCCTCCCAATCGAAGGAAACGGCTTTGGCAAGCTCGTCGCCACCGAGTTGAGCGCCTCCGCCGCGACGTCCCAGCATTCTCCTCGCGCGACCGGTTTTCGACTCGCAACCGCTTGCTCCGCAAAATCAACGAGGAGAGTCCCGTACCTCTCGCTCGCGGCGTAGAGCTTCTCCCCGTCCCAAGGGGCTGGGATGGGACGATACCTGCCCTCCCTCGTCATGCGGCTCGAATCGAGCTGCCCCCGCTTCTCCTCCGACGCTGACCAGCCAATCTTCCACCACGCCGTCGAGCAGTCTCCGAAAAGGCAGAATCCGACGAGCGACTTCTGGTCCCCAGTTTGCGTCCAAGAGCCAGTCCAGCGGATGTCGCTGCGTCCGGCGAGGGGAGGAGGGGTAGGGGTCGGGAGCGAGTACCAAGCTGTCGTGTAGGGCTCGTAGAGAATGTAGTGGAGGATGCTGAGGGCGGAAGAGGAGTGGGACTGAGGGGGAGGGTAGGAGGGTCCGGCGGAGGTCGAAGTGGGACCGCGAGAGAGAGTTGGTCGCGTCGAGAGGGCGACAGGAGGTAGAGCCTGTCTTCGAGGATTAGTGATGATTTGAAGAGTGCCAGCGCGCTCGCGTACAGGTTCATCAAACACCGGCATCTGCTGCTGCTGCTGGTCCGCCCGCGCAGACGGCGAAGCGCGTAGCTTGGCTTCGAAGAACTGCGGCGGTGGAGAGGTCAGCTCCGTCTCCCTCCAGCAAGTACGACTGTAAACGCACCTGATCCATCATCAAGAAGAACTCGTCCTTGTCCGCCTGTCCGTACTGCGAGAACAGCTTGAACTTGGCAGTCGCGACCGGTTGCTGCGCTGGAGGAGCTCTTGGCGGAGGCGACGCCTGTGGAAGGTCGTTTGCAATGGCATGCTGGTACGGTGGAGCTGGGATAGGTCGATGGGTGGAGGGGAGATGCGGAGGGCTTGCGACATTGCGAGGAGGGGTCGGAGGTGCGGCGGAGTTCGAGCTGGCGGAGTTGCTGCATGGAGGGAGAGGGGGCTGGGCTCCGTACTTGCGGGCTGGAGGTGCTGGTGGTGCTGCTGCAGGTGTCGATCCACCAAAGCGAGCAGACGGGGCGGTGGGACGACTGAGTGCGGCCGCCTTGGCAGGGGGTGCTCCAGCTCCGCTGTCGTCGAGAGTCGTCCGGCGAAGAGGAGGAGGCGGTGGAGGACGGTGAGGTGGAGGAGCTTGGTTTAGGACGCTGGAGTTGGCGCGGCGTTCCGCTGGAGTGGGCTGTCGTGGAGCATCCAGGCCGGCGGGGGTGTACTTGGAGGAGGGCCCTCGAGTGAGGCTCCTCTTCTCGGAGAGGGACTCCCCTGCCCCCTTGCTGGTCTCGAGCGCCTTCCTCTTGAGTTCTGCAAAGTCGACCAGAGTGGGCGAGTTGAGGACGTTTGGTGGAGAGCAACCTGTGCGTGAGATCCAAGCTCCTATCGAGCGCTGGCTGCTTCTCCTCCCCCCTCTTGATCGGCAATGTCTAAACGCCTTTCAGGAGAGATTGTTTGCAAGCCTACGCGTCCACCTCCTCCCTTCCTTGCAAGAGGACCTCGCATGCGCATTTGCCCGCCAAGCCCCTCTCCCAGCCCCAGCTTCCCCTTCGTCTCCTCCATCAACCACAGCGCCGAGCGAACACTTTCCTACATCGCTGTTTGCTGGAGCTGGCAAGCGGGTCACTGGGGTCGCTAGCACATGAGCGGGCTCCGAAGCTAGGACAGGAGCGCCATTGAGGTTATTGTGTGGCAAGTTTTGCCTCGGGCCAAACTATGGCCGTTGTAGCGAAGAGCTTGAAGAGGATCAACGGCAGAAAGTCGGAGGGGGAGAGCTGAGATCGCGCCCAGGAGCTGGCGCTCCCTCCCAGATCCAAATCAGCTCTCCGGCTCTCCCTCCTGCCTCGACGCCCAGCTGCGTCTGTTCGACACTATCTCGCCTCTTTTTTGCACCTGCGCCTGGAACTGGGTGCAACGAGCACCCTTTCATTTCACCGCCCTTACTCTCCTCAGATTCTTGACCAACCGTCAGCGAGTCTGGCGACTTTCGCGATCGCGCTCGGCTTCGAGGAGCTCGACCAAGGACTTTCACTGTGCTCTGGAGCCGGAGGGACTCGCGGGGACCGTGAGACTGGCAGGGGGTAGCGCGCGAAGCTGGTGAGTCGAGTCCTCCTTCCCGACGGTGCAGTGCGGGAGAGCTTTCGTTGGGACCGCCAGACTGGGATCAGGAGCTGACCTTGCTACTACGTGCAGCGATCCCCGCTTTCCCTCCAGCCCGACCCTCCTCCCTCGGCGCGACTTCACCTCGCCCTCACCTCGACCTCTCCACCACGTCGTGCTGCACGCCCTCGACGACGTTCGCCTTCGCTTTGAGCTTTGAGCTTTGGCTACGACTTGAGCTTCGAGATTTAGATTTGAGCTTGCGCTTTGAGCTTTGTGATTCGGTTGGGAGGAGCTTCGGAGCATGGAGTCAGAATCAGCGCTGCGACGACGCTGTGCAGGGCTTGCGTGTGCGTAGGTACTCTTCGGTTGTGCTCGTGGTGACGTGCGCGAGAGCTGACGTCTGCTTGTTGCGCAGATCCGCCTTGACCAGCGCAGCACCAGCGAACCTCCGCCGACTTCAACTCGACCCTCGCTCCAACCTCCTCGCTCCGTCTACGAACGCAAAGTTGAGTCGTCCACTCGTCCACGAACGTGAAACTGACTCGTCGACTCTTGCCCAGGGCCCAGCACCTCGTCATCGTCGGCCTTCAGCACCCTCGACCACGTTCCGCTGACCTCGTTCAGCAGCTCAGGAGCTTGGGACGGGATCGTTGGGAGGAACAAGGTGCGTCGAGCGTGGGGAGCTGGGGAGAGGAGCTGACCACCTGTCACAGCTTTGCGAGTCGCACGCTCGTCGCTGCGAGGCACCAACTCGATCTTGGCACGCAATCATCGTCTCTCGTCGAACGACTCGCAGCGAGGGCTTCGTCGACGTCGACCTGTCGCACGAGGGATTCGCACATGCGTTCCCGACCTTGGTCTGGCTGAGAAGGAGGCGAGGGGAGCTAGCTGGCCTCGCAGGATACGTCGGAGCGAGCGAGGAGGAGCGGCGAGGATGGGGAGGGAGGTGTGATCGCGATGGAGAGGCTTCCCTTTCTCTGTGCGCGCTCGAGTGGTCCGAGTCAAGACTCTGGGCTCCCAGAACTGCGTCGACCAAACCAGTACAAAATTCAAACTATCAAATCGGTGGACTACTCTTCTTCGCTCGACTCGTCATCGCTGTCGTCCTCGTCCTCGTCCTCCTCCGCCTCCACCTCCACCTCCATGTTAACCAGCTGCGCCATGAGGATCCTCATCGTGATCTTGCCAGCCTGGCGCATCTTAGTGTTGTCCCCATCCGTAAGCTCGTCACAGTTCCCCTCCCCGTTCTCGCCCTCCCTCCCATCCACCACAAATGTCCTCCAACAATCGACCTTGATGATGATCTTGAACGCCGAATCGTCCCACGGTTTCTCGGAATCCGACTCGAACTTGGGCACGAGCGTCACCCACGCGTCGAGCTCGCCCCTGAAAAGCTCCGTACGGACCCTCGCCTTTGTACCCTTCTCCTTCTTGCCCTGCTTCGCGTCGTACGCCGTCCTCGCCTGGCAGCAAGCCTTTCGGTCGTCCTCGTTGAAGGGGAAGTCGGACTCTGCTTTGAGGAGGTCCTGAGGTTTGCGGAGCGTGTAGGAGCAGGGGGTGCCTTCGAAGCGAGGAAAGGAGAGCTGGATGAGGGGGTACTTGATGTCGAGGGTGCCGTTGAACGTGATTCGCTGCAGGACAAGAGGCGTTAGCACTGCACGATGAAGAGGCAAGAAACGAAACGGGTGACGAACCTGACCAGAGCCTTCGACGAGCTTGTTGGCGTTCTTCAAGCGAGTTTTCGCATTGGTGTTGTTCCCAGCCTGCGCGAGTCTCGTCAGCGAGCCGAAAAAGTCGGTTCGAAAAAAGCGACGTACCCTGGTAAGCGCGGCGGCTCGAGCGACTGGATCGCGCTTCGCCCAAGACTCGAGGTGGCCCTTCGCTCCTGCCTTCGCTCCTCCCTTCTTCCCCGCCGCCGACTGCGCCGCCGAGTCCTTGAACCGACTCCCTTTCTCCTCGAGACCGATCTCGACGTTCTTGCCGACGGCCGCGAAGACCTTCGGCCTCGGCAAGTGAAGGACCTCCTCGACAACGGCGACGGCCGCCTTGTAGGCCGAGCTCTGCTGCAAGGGCGAGTAGCAGAACGTGATGGCCATCGCTTCGCCGCGGAGGACGAGGGAGGAAGGGAAGTTGTCGGGGAGCTGGGCGCCGACGCGGTAAGAGATGGGGGTAGCGGCGGCGTCGTGAGGAGGGACGGCGGAGGGAACGTCGTCACCTTTCTTGAGCGCGTCCAGCATGACCTTCTTCGCGTCCTCCCTGTCGACGGCACCGAGGGCGTTGTCGTACCACGACGAGCGATTCGGCGTGATGACTGAGGAGCCCTTGAGGCGCATCTTGTTTCGGTAGGTTTGGTCTGCTCGGAAACATGAATGAGTGGAGCTCTCCTGGAAAGGCAGCGAGGGAAGAACGCACCAGGTGATCCGAGACCCTGCCCCACGCTCCTCCCCTGCCCGCCGCACTCCCCAAATAAAACAGCAACTTGTCCAACGTCGCTCCCTCCTTGAATCGTCCGCCGTCGACCAGTGTCGCCATCGCAAACGCGATGTAGAGCGCCTTGAACTTGTCGCCGACCTCAATGGTGCGGAGCTTCTTGATGAGCTCGTCCGAGGGTAGTTCGCCACGATGGAGGATGCGGAGAATCTCGAGGAAAGGTCCCTCGAAGTGGCGGAGGTAGAGGGTCGAGAAGAAGGCTCGGGGGATGACCTTGGCGATGAACAGCTGATCTGAGCCGACACGCGAGAACTGATCTTGCTCCTGGATGAGGTCGAGCCATTCTTGAGCGTCGTCGAGCGTCTGGCGATCTTGCGCAGGGTGGTCGGCTGTTTGGAACCAAAGTCAGCGCGTTGATCGCAGTAGGGTTGAGGACTGAGTACGCACAAGTGGCGGTGAGGAGCTCGGGGTCGGTCGCGAAGTCGTGCAGCACTTCTTCAACGCGTTCTGCTTGAGGTCCGACATCAGCACGGCAGGAAGAAGAAACCCGATCGCGCAACGTACCGCGAGCTTGCCCAACTAACAAAGCCTGAGCCCTGGCGAGTGTCTTGGCCCTTGACGGGCGCCTTGACCTTCTTGCCGTTCTTCTTGACGTTCTTCGTGCGCTTTGCCGCCGCTGTCGCACCTGTGCGCACCAGATTAGCTATTCTCCCCGAAAGGGGAGAGTGTGGGACGCACGGATCTGCTCGTTCCTGGTCATCGCTGCGAGAGCTGCCGGTCTTGAGGTCGCGCACTGCGATGGTCTCGCTGTTCGCAGCGGAGACTGCAAAAAAGCCATCAGTATCGATGCAGGAAGAATGCACGAGAGAGCAGTACTGGTGTTGATGTTGTCCTTGAGGGTTTCCACCCAGTCTTCCCCTGCGTCGAGGAAGGGGTCAGCTTCAAGCTCCCTCTCGCCCAACCTCGCCACTTACCTGAAAGCTGTCCCTTCTTGATAAAGTCCTTCTTCTTCTTGTGAACGAGAGAGGCTCAGTCGCTTCGCCGAGAGCAGCGCCGACCTTCTTGAAGGTGTCGAGCATCTTGGCACCGAGTCCAGAGACGAGCGCCGACGCCCTGACAGCGACCGACGGGAGGAGGGGACGCATCGGATCCTCTGGTACACGAATAGATTAGTAAGGAGCAGCGCTGGGAGAAGGGGAAGCACGCACCATCCAGCTGCGCCTTGACAGTCGGGCCCTGCTCCGCGAACTGGACCGAAGCGGGGTCGGGAGGGATGGGGGTGAGGGCGGGGGCGGGAGGGAGTTCCTGGATCTCGGAGTAGCTGGACGACTGAGCTGAAGCCATCTTGGCTGTGGCGAGCGGGTTGCTGGGGTAGCGGTGGGGGAAGACGAGAGGACGACTTTTTCGGGGAGAGCTGGAGCTTGGATTTCCCCTGCACCCTGCGTCGTCTCCCAGGGGTCCTTTTTTCCCGACGAAGGAGTTTTCAGCGCCTACTCCTCCGAACGCAGCGCAGGAAGGTTGGAAATGAAGCAGGATTCAGGAGACGTCGAGATCGGAGACTTGCTGGAGGAGCGTGGGCAAGTGCAGTGATGCCGCCGCCTCGAGCACGGTTTGCTTGAGATCGAGACAGCTTTGAGAGGTGCTGGAGGTCCATTGCCAGAGTGAGTGCGCTCGGGAGAGGCTTTGGAGAAGAAGAAAGGACACGAGAGCTTCCTCGTGGGGAGGCTGGGCCAGAGCCAAGTGTCTTCCTTTGTTTCGTCCAGACGTCTTTGTTCACAATCACGGTGAAGCCAAGCAGGAAGGCCTACAAGTAACGAGAATGAGGAATCCGATCTGCAAGTGCTCTCCAGGACCTTTTGTTTGAGGAAGAAGGAGTGGAAAAAGCACGTGTTTCGTTTGTTTATCGAGAGGACTTTGACCTCCAAGTCCAAGTCTCGACGTCGAGCCTCTCTCTCCTTCACCTCTCCTTCACCGCTCCATCTCCAAGTCCTCTGCCCCTACTCCCCCACACCAATTGCCCCGTCCAAGCGTACCCTCGACGACCTCCTTCTCGCCACTCCCGACCCCAGCTCACTCGCGTTCCCTACGGAGCCAGCTCTCCAGGTCGGGCGCAACCCAATCTCCTTCCCGATTCGGGGCTACGGGGTCTCCATTATCTACCTGCCCGACGACACGGTGGACGCCGCGCTCAGCCGCTTCGTGCAGCTCAATCCCGCCTGCACTCTCTCTCCCACCGAGCTCAGGAAGACGATCGTTCGCCAAATCCTGCCTTACATCGAGTACCAGCGCGAGAGGATCGAGTGTGAGGCGAGCGACGAAGACGTCAAGGAGGACAGGCCGATCCTGAGTAAGTCGTCGCTCGGCGTACTGTTTGTTGTTCTCGAGGGGGGAAGACGGTCGAGGGAACGGGGAAGGACCTCGAGAGGCTCCCAGCTTACAGTCTCTCCTCTCAGAGCGCCCCCGAACCTTCCTGGACAAGACTACGACTGCCGTGTCGCGTTCCATCAACAAGTACGCCTTGCGCGCCTCGGGTCTCGACAAGCTCGCCCCTCTCCTCCAGCGAACCTCCTCCCTCACTACTCGCGGCCTCTCCGACTTGAGCAACCTTCCCGCACGCTTCATCTCACGTCCGAACGAATCCCCCACCTCCACTTCCGCCATCTCAAGCTCGACTCCCACCTCCCTCTCGATGGACTGCGCCGAGGACGAAAAGTTCCAGCCCGAGTGCGCGGACTTTGTTGAGGAGTCGATGATGATGATGGAATGCGACTGAGCTTTCGAGGATGGGATTGGAGTGATTGGGAGGGGGAGGGGGAAAGGGAGAAGGGAGAAGGGAGGACTTGAAGAGGGAGTGAGCGGTGGAGTCGAGGCAGAGCAGGACTTTGGGGCAGAGGACCGATTCGAAGGAGATGCGGGAGGAGGGGAGCTGTTGAGAGGTCGAGCATCTGCGAGGGGAGGGAGCACAGCATCAGCATCAGCACCAGCAATTCATCGAGTTGTTCGCATGCCCAGTCCCCGTGGACTCGAAGAGAAGCGCCCTAGTCCTCTGCCTTGTTTGTGTACGCGCTCCTCCCCGTCGCTCCCTCTCGAGCTGCCCTCTCGACGCGCCCCACTCGACCTCGTACTGCCGGAAGAGAGGCTCGCCGGGGCCTGCGCGAAGAGAGTCGGAGGGGGCGCAGAGGCGAGTCGGCGGGAAGGGTTGAGGAGCCGGGAGTTGGCAGACAGCTGCAAGAGTGCGTCAGTCAAGTCTCCAAAGCTGTCGTGTCAAGACCCTTTGGAGCAGCCGACCTTGGGAGAGGGATGAAAACAACAGCCCCTTCCGCCGACCCTCACCGTCGCCACCCAATCTAATCCTCCACGACGAACACGATATCGATTCACTCGAAGGTCGTGAGTCGAGCATCGGGTCTGGCGTCGAGGTTAAGGTCGGTTGGGTTTGAGGTCGAGGGCAGAAAGGGTCGAGGCTGAGTTCCGAGGTCGTCAATGAGCTGTCGCGTGAGCCGTAATGATAACGTTGTATAACTGGTGGTTACCGTGTATCGAGTTCGAATTTACTCGCATAGCTTTGACGAGCCACACGCGGCACCACTTGACATCTTCGAAACGTCCACTCAGCCGCCCGACTTGGAGGCGCAGTCGCGCAGAGCTCCAAAGTCGGTCGGTTCGATACGAGACTTTCAAGGACGTCACCAGGCCTCGAGCTTGATCCCTCGCTCGTCTTTCCTCTCCGTCTCATCTCCGGGTCCAACCTTGCTGCTGCCCCGATCAGGTACGCAGTGACCAGCTCGACGACCCTTCGCTCTCGACGCTAACTCTTGGCTCCTTTGTTAGAAGCCAAACGCCCATCAAGGAGTGCAAGGCACGGCGTCTAATCTTGGCCTCTCTCTAAACGGGCAGACCGCTAGGCTATAAAAGCAAAGGACAATCAATGGATAGCATTGATTGCAAGACGC
>JANGFH010000246.1:0-49988 GCA_025758715.1 Glaciozyma martinii | reverse complement strand
TTGGTTACTGAGGTCTCGTCAGCTAGGCTGGAGAGAGCTACACGGTGAAGAGGACTTACCTGAGGTCTCGTCAGCTAGGCTGGAGAGAGAGCTCAGGCGGCATCAACTTCGAATCTACACTAAACAAGTATCCCACGATCTGCTTGAGAGTCCCCGCCACTCGGGGCAGCTATCAATCGTCCTCCATTCCTCCATCCTCCTAGGCAAAGGGCGCAGTCCTTGCATCAAGCTCCTTGAGCTCCTGCGAAAGGAAATCAGCTTCGGCTCAGCCTCGTCAACGACGAAAGCGTACCCTCTCCAGGGGTTTCAACGGGCTTGAAGAGGCTGATGGTGACGTAGGTAACGCCTCAAACTTTCCGTCAGTGCGTACCCACCGCGAGGCAAAAGAAAGACTCACATTCGAATCCTTCAACGTAGTGGTGGGAGACACGTGGGGAAGGTTAGTAACTGGAGCCTGTCGTCGCAGCGAAAGAGCGCACTAGGCGTGTAGAAGTTGCCTGCGAAAGGCGTAAGCGGATCAGCGACACCGCACAAACTGAGAGAAACACCGCACCCGTGTCGATCCTGCTCTCAGCTGCAAAGTTCTGAGCCAGGTAAGCGGCGTCCCAGCCTGGAGAGTTGAACACCTACTCCTCCCACTAGGAAGCTTCCAAACCGTCATCATCGTGCCAGTTGTGCGCTTGAAGGTGTCGACTGCGCCGAGGGGGTCAGAGCGGCACAGGAGAAGCGGCGAAGGGTAGACTTGCTGATGACGGCTGCAAAGAGTGCACACGGCGTTAGTCGAGCACAGCAGAGGTCGCAGGCGAGAGAAATCACCTCCGTCAGCCTGCTCGCCAGCCCGCTTGTTGGCCGCCTTGAGGTCTGGCGAGAAAAGCGGGGTCAGAAGTCAAAGCAAGAATGCAAGCCTGCAAGAGCTCACCCTTCTCATTGAGCTCCCTCTGCACCTGCTTCAGCTCTGACAAAGGTCAGCTTCCCAACCCCAACCGCTTCCCTAGCGGAACAAGGGGGCGCACCTTCCCACAAGATCGGCTTCGGCGTCTCGTCCTCGGTGCGGTTGAGGGTGTCAGTATCCTGCGATTGATCAGCGTGGGCGTGGGCGGACGAAAGAGGCATGCTGGGAGCACTGAGTTGGAGAGAGGAGAGAGCCAGAGGAGAGTTGGAACTTGGGAGCGCACACGACGAGGGTCCGTGAGCGCGTCGATCTTCCTCCTCCTCAATGCGGATTGGCAGCGTTTCACTCGTGCTTGAGGGTGGAGAAGAAGAAGGGGAAGGAAGAAGAATAAAGACGTGAGCGAGAGGAGGACAAGGGACGGAGTTCAACTGAGATTACCGCACAAGCGAGGGAGGCGAATCTCGCATCTTTCGGTGATGGGTTGGGCGTTGTACAGACGTGGGTTTATCTGCGCAACGCAAGAGTAAGATCGGTTCAGGAGGCCGCCCAAGGATCCTGACCTCGCTCGGAAGGTTCGTGCGAAGATGTAGAGGCTCTGCGAATGAATGGTCTCGCTCCCTTCCTATGAACCGCCCTCCTCCTCTGCTGCGAGAGCCTCTTGTCCTCCACTTCTCCCCCGTATGTCTCACAGCAGATCCCCGAGCAGTTCCAGGCCCGAGCAGTTCCAGCGTCTAGCGTCCGCACCATCATTCCAAAGCTCAGCTCCCGCCCTCCTACGCCGAGTCATTCCACCGCACCCCATCCCCACCTGCACGATCAGTCCACCTCCTCCACATTTTCGCATTGCAGCAAATATATTCAGCACTCTCTCCCTCCCTCCCAGGCTCCAGCTCCCACGAGTTCCGCGTTGATGAAGCATTCTCGTGGTTGTCGAGTGATCAAGGGGAGAGTCGCAGCAGCAGGGGCAGGCGGACGCATACGGGAATGGTCGTCCACGTTGGCGGGGTACTGCTGGAGGACGAGTGGGGCGCGCCAGGTGGGACGGGATCGACTGGCGACGGTCCTCTCGCGGAGTGGTGGGAAGGCTTGGGGGTCGCCGAAGTCGCTGCTGCACTGGGGCAGGGAAGGTGGAGAGGCCTCTGCTGGCTACGGGTGCGGCGGCAAGGAGTCGCAGAGGGAGGAGGAGAGGAGGGCTGAAGGGAACGTGAGGAGGTCAACGTCTCTTGTCCCCCTCTCGTCCGCCGCGATGTCTGAATACTGGGTCTCAAAAGCGCGTTACTACTGCAAGTACTGCAGCATCTACATTGCAGACGACAAGCCCGTGAGTTCCTCTCCCACCCAGGCCAGCCGAGCGCTCCCTGACTCCCGCCGCCCTCCCCCACAGTCGCGCGTTCAACACGAGACCGGCCTGCGCCACAAGGGCAACTATGACCGGTACATCACTCAGATCTACAAGAAGGGCGAGAAGGACCAGCGCGACAAGGCAGAGGAGTCGCGCGAGATAGCTCGAATGGAAGCTGTGCGTTCCTCCCTTCTCTCCCTCCACAGCAGCTGAGCTGACGCACGAACGCAGGCCGCAAACCTCGCCATGGTAGCCGACGGAATGGCATCCACCTCCACCGCTCCTCCTCCCCGCCGTTCCCGCCCCGTCGCCTCCTCTTCTTCCGACCCTTACGCCAACTACTCCACCGCCGAATCCCTGGGCTTCATCGACGCCGACGCCGAACGCTGCAACGCCGAGCTCGAAGCGCGCAAAAACGAGGGAAGGATCGGCGAGTGGGAGCGCGTCGTCAAGCCTCCGCCGGTGCCAGCTGCGCCAGAGTGGGAGCCGATCATGGACAACAAGGAGGAGGAGGTGGAGGTCAAGCCGGTCGAGAAGAAGCCTGCCGACTACTTTGACAAGGAGAAGACGCGCGAGCTGCGGGACGACGAGATGTACGACCCGTCCAAGGTCGGGATCAAGCTCAAGCGGAAGCGGTTAACGCTGCAGGAGGAGGAGGATTTGCGGGAGGAGGACAAGGTCAAGGCCAAGCTGAAGCGGGAGAAGCGCGAGGAGGAGGACTTGATGGAGCGGAAGAGGAAGCGTGCGGCTACGACGACCAGCGGGTGGGCCGAGGTCCAACTCGAGAAGGAACCGATCTTGATGTTTGAGGAGGGGGTCAAGGAGGAGGAAGGCGTCAAGGAGGAGGAGGAGGGAGTTGTGCCCGCTATTTTGGACGACGTCGAGCAAGTAGTGGAGGTGGCGGCGCCTG
Source organism: Glaciozyma martinii (assembly GCA_025758715.1). Lineage (NCBI taxonomy): Eukaryota > Fungi > Basidiomycota > Microbotryomycetes > Kriegeriales > Camptobasidiaceae > Glaciozyma > Glaciozyma martinii. Next base: position 46,844 of record JANGFH010000246.1, on the reverse strand, counting down.
CTGGGGGAGGAGGGTTGTTCAAGAAGCGGAAGATGCTGGGCAAGGACGCGAGGAAGCGATGACCCTCAAGTCTTGGGGGCGAGCTGCAATCTCGAGGCGACTCGGAATCACGGGAAGATGTGTTGTGCTCTCTGCTCGCTTCTGCTTTCGCCGACGGGCTGGTGACCTCTCGATCCTCGTTGAGGCTGCTTACTCTCCGTCCCCGTTCTCACTGCTCTCCTTACTGAAGCGCAGTGCCCTCATCTGCTTTGTCTGCTTGAGATGATCTGGGGTCATCCCTCATTGTCACTCTGGCAGGAGCGAGGAGAAGCGAGGAGGAGCGGAACGTCAAATCGTGAAGAGCGAGCGAGACCTCCTGCTCCCGCACCCTGGCCTTTTGCCTCTCTTTTTAACTGAACACGCTCACTTCTTTCGCACTCTGAACTTCCTGCCTGGCAATGCTGAACCACGTCCTTCGCGAGCAGCTTCTTCCTGGTCGACCTCAGCTTCGCAGCCTGTCTTCTCCTCGCTTGCAAATTCGACGTAGCCGCTCGCTTCCGGAACTGGAGCTCCAAAACCAGGTGGAGGGCATAAGTGGTGGCTGGTTTCGAACTCGGCCAGGAGGGCAAGATCTCCGCCGCTGCTGATGAAGGCGAGGAGTCAAAAGCTTCCAGCGAAGCGCGAACAAAGGCCAGGGCTCAAAGCGCGGGAGGAAGCATTTTTTGGGAGTAGATAGAGCAGCGAGAAGCAGAAGCGAAGGGGCAAGCGAAAGGTGCGGAGTTCTCGAGCGAGTCAATCCCAGCGAAGCAGTCCTCTCGTCGCGGAAATGGTTCCAGGAACGAGCCCGTCGGGACTGTAAGTTTGGCAGTAGATTCGCAAGGTGTCTGCGACGGGAAGAATTAAATTGTGTTTGCCAGGAGAGAGAGACCGAGACGCACCCTTCAAGCTTCATCGCTCAGCAACGGCACCACTTCCACGCCTTGTCGCACCTGTAGCAAAATTGCTGGCCGCAGATGCACGTACTGCACAAGACTACTTTAGTCTTCTGCGACCGAGGGGTGGAGAGAGACGACCTACACATGAGAACAGCCACTTGCCTTCTCCACCACCCTCCAACACCTCGGACACCTCCGATAACCCCAATCCCTCTTCAGCACCGCCGCCACCTCCCCGTCCTTTGCCACCCCACAGTATCCCTCCGCTCGCGCATGCCAAGGCTCCCTGCAAGCTCCGCACGTTCGTGCCCCGCACTTCTCGCATTCGACCGCAAAGCTCGTCCCCGACGTCGGCCCCAGGAACTCCCCGCGCGTCGTCCAAGAGCAGTAGACCCTGCTGAGCGTTGCGAATTTCACCGCTTTGCGTTCGTACGCATCTACTTCCTCGGCGGAGAGGTGGGGGCGAACGAGCTCGAAGGGGATGAGGGTGCCGTCGCAGTGCGGAGGATGGAGGGATTCGTCGTCGGTGGCGAGGAGGAAGAATTGGCGTAGGCAGGTGAGTGGTAGTGGTGTTTTTGAGCGCAGGGGACTTGGATGGTCGAGTCGAGGGCGTCGCTGCCGCAGATGAGGCAGCAGGAGAGGTCGAGAGCCTTTCGTGCGGCTGCGGCGCTTTGGACGAGCCGAGAGAGGGCGTGGATGGGTCCTTGAAGACGGTGGAGCTGGCCTACGAGGGCGACGAGAGAGATCATGATCCTCGTGCGTTCTTTCGAGGGAGCAGGAGCAAAAGAGGCAGCGAGTTCTTCTCCACGGAGCCCGACAGGAGCTTCGACCTCTTCTGGTCGGAAATGTGGGAGAGCAGAAAACTCAGGTAGACTGCTGAGATTTATGCGAAGCTGCTTGATAAAGCACGCAAAGCGAGCGAGCGAAGTGATTTCGCATGATTCCTCGAAGCAGGAAAGAATCAGGAGCCGTCGTCCTCTGCCGTAGATTGGCCCAAGTTCCAGGATCAAGAAGAACTATGAGAGGTACAGAAAGTATTGAAGCTCTGCGAACGAGGAGAAACGGGCGTGAGCGAGCAACAACGCCAAAAGAGCAAGAGACGAACCTCGCTAGTACGAAGCAGGACAATAACACGTCCTCCACACCTTTCCGCAGTGATAGCAGAACTGCTGCTGGCAACGACAGATGCTTGGGAGACTCGTCAGTGCCGATCAAGCGAGCAGCGATCCGGAAAGACGCACATGTGCGGGCAGCCACTCGCTCGTTCGACCACTCGACGACAGGACGGGCACCGCTGGTACTTGAAGTCCCTCGCCAGCACAGCAACAACTTCTTCATCCTTCGCCGCTCCACATACCCCCGTCTCCCCATGCCAGCTCGCCCTACACACTCCGCACGTCGTCGTCCCACACTTTCCGCACTTGAGCGCGACGCTCGCGTCCGACGTCGATCCCAGGAATTCCTCGCACGCCACCTTCGAGCAGTAAACTCTGCTGAAAGTACCAAATTCCACCGTCTTGCGCTCGTACACTTCCTGCTCGGCGAGGGAGAGGTGCGGGCGCGCGAGGGAGAGGGGGATCGCGGTGCCGTTACAGCGAGGCGGGTGGAGGGATTCGTTGCGCGTTGCGAGGAGGAAGGCTTCGCGGAGGCAGGAGGGGTGGGAGTGGTGGTCCAGGAGATTCGGAGGGTGGAGATGGCGAGGGAGCGCTCGCTGCAAATGACGCAGGAGACGGTATGGTCGGTCATTCATGACGCCTGCGTCTCCAGAATATCCACCTGGAGCTGGATTGGGTGCGGCTGTCGAGTGTTTGAGGACGAGCGAGCAGAAGGGGGAGCGAAACGAACCTCGCTCCTTTCGACTCCTCGGACTTTGAGGATCGAAGGACGGGGAGCGCGGTCAGCATTCCTTCGTTCTTTTTGGATCTTCCAGGTGGAGAAAGCAAGGTATGGGTTGGGGACGGACGCAGTGAGGGTCTTTGGCATCCGAGAGCCGTCAAATTGCAGAGGAGAAGGGAGGGGAGGGGAAGGGCAGCGTCCAGCGTCCAGCGTTCCATCAAGGAGGAAGGGGGGAAAGTAAAAGTCTAAGACAAAAACCTCAAACTGTCGAAACGAAAGGAAAGGGGGAAGGGAGGAAGGAGCGACGTGACCCGTCAAAGGCGATTCCTGCGGCATCGCACGCAGGCGAGCATCTCGCATCCGCGACAACGCTAACGACGAGGAAGTTAGCCAGCTCTCGAGGAGGATGGGTAGAGGACAGGATCGACGCACCAGGAGATAGCGAGGCAGATGGTGGAAGCACGTCGCGCATTGCCCCGGGCCTTGACGAAGGTACCAGTCCTGATGCGTGCACTCGTGGTTCTCCCCTGCGGGGCAAAGAAGAAGATCAGCAGATGCCCACAAAGAAACGAAGTAGAAGGAAGTAGGCACGCACGAAGTTCTTCGACCATTCGACGAACGCGTTGAGCGTGGACTTGGGGAGCCGCCGCAGGTCGGTTCTCCTCCTGAGCTGCGACACGACCTCGAGCTGCTTCGACGAGTCGATCCTCGTCCCAGATCGGGCAGCTGCAAGTCGCCTTTCCACCCAGCCAAGGCGCGGCGCAGAGGTAGCAGAACTCGCGACGACAAAGGCACGTCCTGGATGAGTCGCATCAGCGAATCTGCGAGCGAGAGAAGGAGGAAAGAAACGCACATGTGGAAGCATCCATGCTGCAGCTCAACAAGGCGCTGGCACCCCGGGCATCGCTGGAAATTGAAGTCTCGCACGAGCACCGCGACAGCCTCCTCGTCCTTTGCCGTCCCGCAAAGCCCAAACGTCCCATGCCAGGCCGCCTTGCATGCTCTGCACGTCGACAAAGCGCACTTGCGACACGCCATGGCGACCTTTGCCGTTCCCACAGCTCCTAGGAACTCTGAGCACGTCGCCTTGGAGCAGTAGACGCGATTCGCCGTCCCGAATTCGATCGCCTTGCGCTCGAAAGTCGCAACCTCGGTGGCGGAGAGATGGAGGCGGGCGAGGGCGAGGGGGATCACGACGCCGTCGCAGCGAGGAGGCATGAGCGACTCGTCACGCGTGGCGAGGAGGAAGAGGTCTCGAAGGCATCCAGGGTCGTAGTGGTGACGGTGGGCGCAGGGGACTTGGATGGCGGAGTGGGAGGGGTGACGATCGCCGCAGATTACGCAGGTGACGGGCTTGCTGGAAGTCGATTGGTAGGGAGGAGGAGGGGCGACGGGGTAGGAGCCTGGGAGTCTGCTCGTGCTGGGGCGGTTGGGAGGGAGGGTTGGGTCCGGCGAGAAGGATCGAGAGGGAGCTCCGCTGCTCTGCGTCGTCGCATCCCCTCCGCGCGGGAGAGGTCGTCCCCTTGAAGCCGCAAGCGCCAGCTCCCGATCCCTCGTCGCCATCTGCTCCGTCTCCGCAAACTGAGCAACGAGAGCTCCGTCCGTTCGAACCGCCGCCTCCAAGCTCAGGGCAAACCTCCGGTCCGACTCATACACCTGCGCCGCCTGCAGTTCGCGCTCGTAGATCTGGAAGGCGACCTGTTCGTCGCTCAGCTTCCCCAAGCGGCCTTTGCCCTTCGCAGACTGGTTGAGGTCCGCAAGATCGGAGAGGTGGAGCTGGGCGACGAGCGAGATGAGGTCGAGTTCGTCGTCCATTGGCGGTAGGGAAGGAGCAGAGGGGACGGGATATCGGGCACCCTTGAAGGGTCCATCCGCAGCACGAGCACGAACGCCGCGCGGTCAAGAGAGAAAGAGCGAGGGAAAGAGCTGTTGCCACCAGCGTGTCCCACCCTTGCAGAGCAGTACTTGAACCTCGAGAGGAACGAGAAAGAGAACTTGAAGGTGAAGTGAGAACGAAACCTCCCCCTGGAAAATAGTTTCGCACATCTCACTGGCTGGAGAGGAGTTTCGCCCCCCGTGAGTTTTGCCCCCGCTGCTTTTCCCCTGCGTTCTTCTCCTTACTCTGCTCTCTCGCTCTCAACTGAGTCGCGCTACGTCAACGGCTGAGCTCTCCAGAATCATCGCTTCAAAGCTTCAAGCTCCAACTCGGTCGGGATCCTCCCCTTGCGCCGGATCCATCCCCTCGGTCACCACGCCCTTCTGCTCTCCCAAGGCCCCGCAACACCAACTAGGCACGCGTCGCACTTGCTGGAACGACTGCTCTGGACAGCGCGAGACTAGGCTCTTTTCCAGATTCGGACACCCCGGAGGGAGCACTCCCTTCCTCCCCTAGACGAATGGGTTCTGGACGACCTTCGCCTGCTCCTTTTGGGACCAGGGAGCTACCAGATCACGTAAATACTTTGCTCTTACTGAACCTACCGACTGCTCTGCTCTCCTCTTGCTCCCTGCTTTCAAATGGCACCCTCTTTCCCAACCACCACCGTCGAACCACGCTACTCTCCCCATCACGCCCCCTCCGTGCCTCCGACAACCGACCACCAAGCTCCACGACTGAGAATCAGGACAAGTCCTTCCGAGCTCAACCTCGTCTCTCCCAACCCCGAATCCTCCGCCTCCGCGAGCACCGTCACTTCCCCTCCCCCTCTCCTCGTCCTCTCCCTCGCCGGAACCCTCTTCGCCTCCTCCCCTACACTGCCACGACCCTATCTCCGCACGCTCTTGGCATTCCTTTTGGGCCCGCACAGCCCCTGGACAATCGTGTTTTGGTCCCTGGCTTCGCGCAAAGAGGCAGTCGAGTCCCTCGTGCGGTTGGGACAGGAGCTGACGTGGCGCACGACGAGCGGGGAGGAGAAGCTGCATCCGAGGATTGCACTTGTCTGGGGTAGGGAAGATTGCGGCGTTTCGGAAGAGCAGGTTCGCGGTGGCGGAGCGGAGAAGGACCTTGAGCTGCTCTGGAGAGCTTTGGAGGATACAGGAGGGGAACCGACGAGCGCTTTGAATACGGTCGCGGTGGGTGATCAGCAGGAAAGCTTTGTACGTCCTCTCCAGCTCGCTAGTACCGTCGCTGACGAGATCCTTGCGACGCCAGCGATCCCACCCTGCTTCCCTCATCCTCGCTCCAACTTTCGACCTCTCCTCACCCGACACATTCCTACTCCAACTCATCGCTCTTCTCTCGGACCTCGCCGAATCCGGAAACTTCGGCTCCTTCATCGAGCAGTCGCAATGGCACCAAGGGAAGCGAGGTTGCGAAGGGGAGCTCTGCGAGTCGGCCAAGGTGATTTGCGCGAGGTTGAGCATCACGGTCGAGGCGGAAAGTCGGGTTGAGGAGTGGGTGAAAGATTTCGAGTGGCTTGAGGAGGGCTGCGGGAGGGCTGCGAGGTGCGGATTTGAGAATGATGAAGGTGCGGTTGTGTTGCTTCTCCGATTCCTGGCAGGTACTCATCTTGCGAACGGAGAATACGTCAAATACCCTCCAAGCTCCTCCTCCTCATCCCCCAGCGCCTCGTCCGACATCCAACTCCGCCGCGAAGCCACCCTCACCCCCAGCTCCTCCCTCACCAGCTGCCTCCCCACTGCCTCCCCACGTCGTCCACTCAGGATACTCCCACCTTCACTCTCGCCGCTCGGACGCAAGCTCAAAAGCCTGCTGCGGAGAAAGAGCAGGGAGAGCGATCCCTTTGTTGCCGAGGACCTCGTTCGCGTCCTCGAAAGGAGCGTTTGTCGCTGAAGCGACTCTGGCATGAGCCGGGATAGAAGCAGGAGGGAAAAAGGAGCAGGAGGAGACGAAGATGGAAGCTGTAGTACTACATCTATATTGCGAACGAAATCCAAGTCCCCATCTTCCCTTACATCGCCGCATTAAGCTCGGCACTCTGCGACCGAATCTTCATCAGTCCCTCCCTCCCAAACGACGACAGGGGCAAAGCTCACCATCCTAGCCTGCTCAATCAACGCCCTCGGCCCATCCAAGCGATCCATCTTGACCTCAAGCAACTGGCACCTATCCGCCTTTGCAAACTCGGCATCCTTGAGGATCTCCTCGAACTCTCCGCGCGTGTTGGCGAGCCAGGTACGGTGCGGGACGGCGTCGGCGTTGAAGAAGGAGAGGAGTTCTTGCCACTTCCAGCGCGAGATGTCGTTCTGCGTGCGATGGGGTTAGCGGAGAGCGACGGGAAGGTGCAGGAGGGCGTACGTAGACACGTTCGGGACCGTGGATGAGGCGCTCGATGACGTCTGCGATGGGGTGGGAATCAGCAAGCTGCGAGGAAGCGGGATCCGAGAGAGAAAGACGCACATCCGTCGTTGTTGAGAACGACGATGATCGGTTTTAGTCCTTGCCTCAACATGGTCGAAATCTCCTGAACCGTCAACTGAAGCGAACCGTCGCCAATGAAGAGGATCGTTCGGCGCGGGACGTCCGCCTCCTGAGCAGCCTTCAGGCATCCGAGCGTCGCTCCTCCAGCCCATCCGATCGAACCCCACAGGACTTGAGAGACGAACGTGCCTCCGAGAGGGAGAGGAACGTCGATCATTCCAAACGACGAGGTCCCCGTCTCGACCACGATAACTTGCTCGCCAGCAGCATCAGCGGGGGCTCGAAGCCCGAGCGGACAGGAAAAAAGGACGCACTGTCGTTCTCCTGGAAGAACTTGCCCCAGAGCGGCCAGAACGCCTCTTGCTTGACGACCTCGTTCATCGGTGCGTCCGGGATCGCGTACGCGAGTCCAGCGTGGACGGGAGCCGGTTCGACGACCTTGGGCGTGAGAGCGGTCGCGAGGGCGGGGAGAAGAGTGTGGAAGGAGATCTTGGGGTAATCTGCAGTCCTCGAGATTGTCAGTCGGGCAAGGAAGGAAGGAAGGGAAGAGGGCGCACGAGCGAACTGGACCGAGGTGCAGTCCGAGTGTAGCTCGATCGTCTGCTCCTTCTGGATGTTGTACGAGAACGAGCCCGTGTTGAAGTCAGAGAGCAGCGAGCCAACCATAATGATCAAGTCGGCCGCCTCGACGGCCTCTTTGACGTCCGGGTCCGAGATTGCGCCGATGTAGACTCCTCCGAAGCCCTGACTGACGTCCTCTCTGCGTCGTCAAACGAATCAGTCCTTGCGAGAAAGGCCTTGCTGGAAGGGACGTACGAAAGAGCTCCCTTGCCCATGGGCGTGCTGAAGTACTTGATCTTGGTCGCCTCGACGAGATCCTTGACGAGGTGCGAGACACCGAATCGAATGGTGCAGGCGTCGACCTGCGATCTCGCATCAGCTCCTCCTCGGAGTCCTCAAGATCTCGAAAGACGCACGAGGATAATCGGGTTCTTAGCCGCCTCGTACATGCGCACGATCTCGGCGACGACAAACTCCTTCATCCGGTGGTGCTCTTCCGTGAGGGTCTCTCCCGTCGGCAAGACAGCCGCCTCGTCGTAGCTGGGCGTAGGGGAAACGATGGGGGTGTCGAGAAGCGAGGCATCGACAGGGGAGAAGACTAGGTCGGTAGGAAGGGTGAGGTAGGTGGGTCGAGCCGAGGAGAGTGCGACGCGAAGGACGCGATCGATCTCGCCGCAGGCACCAGAAGGGCGGTTGAGGAACGCTTGGGCGGCAGTGATTCCAGTGGCGCAAGTCTTGAAGACGGAGAATTCTGCGAGCGAGAGGGTTAGCAGGGAGTCGTCAGGGGGGGGGGTAGAAACAGAAAGAGCTCACGGCCATCGCCGAGGGTGTGGTGCAGCAGCGCTCCGCTCTTCTGGAGCTTGGTGGACGGTACGCCGACAATGTGGAGGATAGGAACGCGCTCCGAGAAGGCTCCAGCTGTCGAAAAGGCTCTCCATCAGCTCCGATCCTCCGACAAAAGACGCACACCGCAACTCACCGATCCCGTTGACCGCACTCAGCTCTCCAACTCCGAAGGTCGTGAGCAGGCAACCGAGTCCTCGTACAGCTCCTTGAGTCTTGCGGCCGTCCTCTTCGCCAGAAGCATTCAGCTGAGCCTGATCACCGAGAGATGAGCTCGGTCAACCGAGTGGGGAGGAGAAAAGACGCACCTGCTTCACCCTCGCGTAGCCGTCCGCTGCGTACGAAGCGTTGAGCTCGTTGCAGCAGCCCACCCACTCGATCGTCTTGTGGTCCTCAACGAGGTCAAGAAAGGTGAGATTGAAGTCGCCTATCGAGAACGCGATGTCAGCTCTCTCGCCGTCGTTTATCCTCCCCTGCGGCACTCACCAGGAACGCCAAACATCGGCTTAACGCCCAGCTGGGCGAGGCGCTCCAACAGGAAGTTGCCGAGGTAGATCTCGCCAGTCTTGAGAGGTCCAGGAGAAGACCTGCGGTTGAGGAGTGAGGTCAGCTCTACTCTGGTTCGTTCGATCTGGCTCCGCGGCGCGTGTGGCACTCGCGCAACCCTCCTCGTCGACTCACATCGTTCGAGTTGAGTGTTGGTGGTCAAGAAGCGAACGCCGAAGCTCGAAGGAGGAGGAACTTCGGGCGCGTCAGCGATAGGAGGTATTTCTGTCCATCGATCCTTCCCCTCGCTCGAGGAGGTGAGCCAGCGCCCTCTTTAGCGGAGGTCGAGCCCTTCCAGCCGAGAAGCGTCGTCCTCCTTCTTGCCGACAAATCTGCTCTTCTTCAAGCAGCGGCGTTCTGCTCCCTCTCCACCAGGCTCTCGCACCGTGAAGCTACTGTAGTTCTTCCTTCCCCTGCGTACACGAGCCGAGCTGACGCCTCCCTCCTAGCAGCTCCCACGACCCAGCTCGCACCATGACTTCCAGTGCTCCGCTCAGCATCATCCCCGACTACTCAATCTTTGACGACGATCTCATCGCTAGGATGCAGCAAGCGACCACTCCTCCCGCCCGCGCGATGATTCTCCAGTCCGGCATCCTCTCCGCGCCAGGCGAGCTCAAAGTCCTCGACAACGCTTGTGGAGCTGGAGTCCTCAGTGCCGTCCTGCTCGAGGAGGCGTCGAAGGAGTTGAAGGAGAGGATGGAGCTCGTGTGCGGGGACTTGGATCAGAACATGATCGGGATGGTCGGAGCGAGGATCAAGGACAAGGGGTGGAAGGCGACTGCTCAGATCGTTGATGCCCAGGTGCGTTCTTTCCAGGAGAGCAGCGGAGCTAGCTGACCCTCTCATCGACCTACAGGCCATCACTTTCCCCGATTCGACCTTCTCGCACGTCTTTGTCAACTTCGGAATCCAGCTCTTTCCGGACCCTGACCTCGCCGTCTCTGGTACGTTCTCTCACCCCCTCCCTTTGACCCCTTCCTAACCACTCTCCCAGAATTGACCCGCATCCTCCGCTCCGGAGGAACCCTAGGCTACACCTCCTGGACCTCCCCCGGCTGGATCCCCCTCCTCCAACGCGCCGACCCGACCTTTGTCGTCCCCGCCCTCTTCTCCTCCCCCTGGAACACGCCCTCAACCATCACCTCCTCCCTCACCTCCCTCGGATTCCACTCGATCGTCGTCGCCGAATCGAGGTTCGAGACGATTCACCCTGATGCGAAGGAGTGGGTCGAGGGGATGGGCAAGGTCGTCCCGCCATACGCTGGGGAGGTGGGCAAGAAGGTGTTGAAGCTTTTGGAGGAGGAGCAGGGGACGGGAGCGTTCAAGCTCGAGTGGGTGGCTTGGGTCGTGACGGCGGTCAAGATTTGAGGAGCGAGCTTTTTCGGTCCTTGCGAAGCGGTGTCGGTGCAAAGGTTGAATTGAATCGCGATGCTGCTTCGTTCTCCGCTTCTGCTATGCTCGTGATTCTGCTGGCTGAAGGAAGGACACGTCCGCAGGCTTCAGCCAGAGAAACGACCAATCCGCGCCCAGAAAACGTTCGTTTTGGACATCGCCGTCGTTTTCGAATTTTTGGCTGAGGCCTGCGAACACCGCCCAAGGTTCCCTCAGAGGGTACGCAGACCGAAGAGAGCTGCAAGGAACGTGTGGCGCTCTGCCTGCTCACTAGCACGCGACCTGACTGATTTCTGGCTCTCTCATTAGCATCACCTCCCCCGTCTGCGCTCGAGGATGGTTCGCTCTCGAGGGATTCTGAAACGGTCCGAATTGATTGATCCCTCCTCATCTACGCTGAGGAGGCTGTGGGGGACGGACTCGCGTCCTTGGGTGCGAGGAGGACGCAGCGCCTTCCTCGCACCGTTCAGTCGTCAGTTGGGACTCGGCGGAGGGCGGGCGGGTTTTCGCGCTGTGAAGCACTTGGAGGATCAAAGAGAGCTATCGAGGAGAGAAAGAGCCCCGCGACGAAGCTTCGAAGTCGCTGACTTTGGTCTCTCGCGCAGACATTGGGTCTGGCTCAGCTCGCTTCGCCAGACCTGTGGTCTTTGATTCTGCAAGAATACCCAGTCAGCTAGGTCTTGCCAGGGCAGAGATCAGAGTTACCTGGTAGCGGAACTGACTCTGGCAGCGCTCACCGTGCCGGGAAGAAGGTGAAGCGACCGCTGGAGCTGCGAGGAGAGGAATGGAGACGAGTCGAGCTGAACGGTCGAGCCTGAAGCACTGAACTTGCGGCGAGTTGTAGTAGTGCTATTCTGTGTCCCAGTTTGACTTTTTACAGAGCAAAAGAGTTATCTCATGTCCCTGCAGATGTTTCGGCGAGGATCCAGTTGAGCGAGTCGGCGCAGGGAACACAAGTGCTGTACGTCCCCACGCCCGACTTTCTCGAGAACCTTCCCTAATGGCTGCCCCTTCTACAGCGCGGGTGAACGTGACATCCGCAACTCTCCTTAGGGGGAGTCGAGCTTGACCTCTGGGTGTGAGTCCCGTCGCCGTTTCCTTCCCCCCCACAGTAGCTAAGTCCTTGTTTGCAGCACAGCAATCACGGGTGAAGGGGAGAGGGGAGGGCTGGGGCTGTTTCGGGCCTTCAATTGTGGTCGTTTTGTCGTAGCCTAAGTTGTACATAACCTTCGTCTCACTCCACGATCTCCGAGGAACGCCGCTCCTCTCCTGCCTTCTCTCTCGTCGTGCACTGCTCCTCCGCTCATCAAAGCATGCCTACTTCACCCCCCTCATACCCTTCCTCCTCTGCTCCACCTCCCAGCCCTCCCTCCTCACCCCCGCCCCTCTCCTCCACTCAACGTCTCCGCCTCCGCCGTTCTCCCGAACACCGACGCCTAAAGCACAGGACTTATGCCGTCAAATACCTCGGGCTGTTTGGGATGTGGGCCGTGGGGAGTTGCGTGGGATTGTCTTGCTATTGGGGTGAGTGCGGAGCGAGGAGATTGGTAGGAGGGACGCTGATGGGCAGGGAGACGCGTGCTGCTGGAGAGGAGGTGGATGATTGGGCTTTATGTGATGGCTGGCGTGATGGCGGGACTCTGGATGGTGTTTGGGTTCCTGTTTGCGCACGATATTCGGTGAGTCCTCTCGTGCGAAGGAAGTGAACGAGCTGATTTTTGGTCCTTGTCCTCTCTCCTCTCGCTCAGGACGCTCGCCGATCCGCTGCAGGTCAAGATAGGTACGTCTTCCACTTCCAAACGAAGCGAGCGAGGCTGATAATGCGAAACTAGACATCGGCCGTATCCGCGTACGGTCCTTCCTCTTCTCGCTCCTCGACCTCCCTCCCTAACAACAACTCCAGACCTCAGTCTTTGTCGTCCTCTCTTTTCTCTTCTACATCTCGCGCAAGAACTTCGCCAATCCACTCGAATCCATCTTCAATCTCACTTGGTGCGTTCCTCGTGCCCCTCCCGGAACTCCTCCCTGACTCCCTCGCAGCAAACGCGCCTGCAGCACCAAATTCCACTTCTTCCAATAATCCCCCATCTACGTGCGTCCCTCCCTCCACCCTCCAGAAGCAACTAACCCCCCACATTCCAGCTCGCCATCCTCCTCCTCCTCCTCGGAAGTACCCAGCTCTACCTCTCGATCCTCATCTACCGCGACCCCATCTTCAACCCCCCTCCCGATCTTCCTCCAGCTGCGACACACTATTCATCGGCCTCGGACTCGGATTTGGTCGAGAAAGGCTTCGAACCTGAGAAGGGGTACGATGGCGAGAAGGCCGCGGGGTACGATCCGCCGATCGAGAGGAGCTTGGAGGGGGAGGGGAATTGGAAGGAGCTGGAACTGGGGAATAGCAGGGGGAAGAAGGGGAGTAGAAATGAACGGGGAGAGAGGAGGGGCGGGAGCAAAGGGAGGAGGAAGAAGGAGCAGGGGAGAAGGTACGAAGCTGTTTGAACGCGTAGCTTGAGTTGCTGTCTGCTGGGAGCTGCCTTGGGAGCACCGCAAAAAGTTCCCTTTGGAGAGACAGTTTGGACGCGAAAAAAGGCTCGGAGGTCCGTGAGGGGCAATCATCAATGTTCCTCGGGGGAGCGAGTCGGCTTTCCCTCCTCCCGCATCTGCTCCTGGCCGCGCGCGACCCACCACGTTACCTTCAAGCGGCCACCCCTCAACGCTCGAGCACCTTGCTGCTCGGCGCGTTCCCCCACCTCGTCCTCGAATCACGACGAGCTTCAGTTCACCAGGAACCTCGTCGCCCTACGCCACTCTCCACTCCCCACACGAGCCGTCAGAGATCTCCCAAACCTCTGAAGAGGTTCACCAGCGCGCAAAGGACGAGCTGAACGCGCTGCTGAGGTCGGACGAGCAGTTTGCGCGCGAAGCGAGGAGCGCGAATTCGCGCGGGAGGGCGGAGCAGCAGAGGAGGCGGGATCGGGAGATTGCCGAAGCGCTGGATTGGTTGATCGTTCACGAGGTTCCCCATGTACGTTTGGCGTGCGAGCGTTTGGCCAGGAGGGAGCTGATGAGAGTCGAACGCAGCCTCGAGATCCTTCGCACGCCCTCTCCTCCTTCCGACAGGCCTTCCGTACCTCCTCCTCTGCCGGACTAGGCGCGCCGAGTGAATTCCACCTCCCAGGCGGCTATCAGGAGCGCTACCCGTCGCGATCGAGGCGAACCTCGCCCGCCCGAGCCGTTGGAAGTACGATTCGAGCGCCGACCCCGCCGACGAGGGAGTGGAGCTGGGAGGCGGGGAGGGGCGGAGGAGCTGGGATCGAGAGGCCGGGGAGCGCGGGGAGGAGCAGATACACGATGCAGGGGAGGCAGATCTAGGAGGAGGACGAGGGCTGGGACCGAGGTCACCTTGTTGTTTATGGATCGGTTGCCGTTGTAAGGAGGGTAATCAGGGAATTCAAGCGGGAATTACGCAGGATCCTGGGTCTGGCTCTGTTCCTGTAGGCCATTCGTCGGTGGAGAGCATTCCTGAGCTGGAGAGGAGAGGAATGAACACCAGGAGCGCTGGCTCGAAACAACTTGCGCGGTCCGGTGGTTCAACACGAACCACAGCCAAGCAGCTTGCCCAACGGATGCGGTGGCGATTCCCCAGCCTCCGCCAGGCTCAGCGACCGTACAGCACCTCCCCACCGCGGCCCTCCTTCCTCTCCTCGTACATCACCACTCTCCGCACGCGCTACCCCCTCGCCGATCCGCCCTCCCTCGTCGCCTCTTTCCTAATCCTCCACGAGCTCACCGCCGTCGTTCCCGTCTTCCTCGGCTTCTGGGGCCTTAAGTCGCTCGGCGTAGGAGACTCGATCGTCCTGTGGGCTTTGGAGGGGGAGGAGGGCTGGGGGAAGGACCAGGTTCGGGAGTGGGTCAAGGAGGGGGAGGGGACGGCTGAGATGGTTGGGAGGAGGTACGGAGTCTTGGGATACTTGAAGGAGGGGAAGGAGGAGAGGGAGGAGAGGAGGACCAGGGAGGAGGAGGTCGGTGGAGGGTTGAGGGAGGTCGCGCGGCCAGAGGGGATCAACGTTGGTGGAGACGTCGCGAACCTGGTGGGAGCGTACTTGCTGGTCAAGGTGAGCTGGTGGAACGAGTTCCTGCTGGGGAACTGCGAGCTGATGATTCCGTGACGCAGGCGCTGCTCCCTCTTCGTCTCCTCCTCTCCGTGCGGCTCGCTCCTCCTCTTGCGAACGTGATCGTCAAGCGCTTCAAAGGTCTACGAGCGATTGGAGCGCGGTACATGAAGAAGTCGGCGTCCTAGCTCGCTCTCAAAGACCAATGTGAGCTCCAGCCTTCCCTCCAGCCCTCGCCGCCGCTCCCTGTGGAGCTCGCTAACGCCCACTCCCACAGCATGCACAACAACCTACCGAACGAAAGCAGGCCACCACTTTGCCACCGGGACCTCAAGAACTCGTCGCGATCAAGGCACTCGCCACATCACGCCCGACGAGACCACTTTGTCCCTCGGCGAGCAGGGCACCCTCCCTGGATCCATCCTCGCACTCGCATGCCCTCCGCCATCATATGAGCACACCACACGCCCTTTAATCTAGCTGCTCCCGTAGGCAACTCTATTTATCGCCTACACGCTCGCTCCCCTGCTCCCGCTCCTCTCCCTCGATCGCAGCTCAGCTCAATACAAGTTGGACCCGACCCCCCAACAAACATCTCCACCATCTCCCCGCTCGACACCCCATACTGCTCTAACGTACTCCTGCGCAACTCATCAGCTCTTCCTCTCGTCGCACGCGAACCCACACGCACTTGAAGCCCGTCGACATCCCATCGACTCTACACTCGATGATATCACTCTCCCCGACCTTTGAATGCCCATCGACGATAGAGTGCCGCGCTGCGAGAGTCCGTAGCGTCGCAAACGTGCTTCGCAGACCCGTCGTGCGTGGTAGCGCGATCGAGAGGAGTTGAGGCTCTTCGCAGCGCGGGCGGTGGAGGGCGATTAGGATGGAGAACGGGGTTGAGGAGCCGTGGGAGGAGGGGAGGTGGATAGGGGAGTCGTAGCGCGGTGCGAGGGAGGTCATTGGGGGAATGGTGGAGGGAGGGAGCGAGCAAGGTGGCGGGGTGAGGTGTTCGGCGGGGGAGCTGGCGAGAGGGAGGTGGGGAGGGAGAGGTGTCACTGCTGCCGAAGAAAGGGCTGGATCGGAGGCGGGAAGAAAGTGAAGAGCAAAAGGACCGCAAAATGTATGAACGCAAGGACCTCGACGAACACGCTCTCCTCTTCTTCCGCGCGAGATGCCGACCCCGTAAGCGAAGAGAGGAGCTTCAAGAAAAGCTCTTGCGAAAGTTGAGAGCCAGAGGAAGAGCAAGGAGATGATGGATTACACCTCGGGCTCCAGTCCCAGCTGTCGCGCCTTGAACCTGTCGACCAGAATCGTCAGCTCTTCCCGCTCCTCGACCCCGCCAACCCGAAAAACGCACCTCGACATCTTCTTCGGTCGCTCCGATGGTGCCTGAGGCTCCTCGCGCACCTCCATCGCCGGGTTCGCCGGCACCGCAATCGGCACTCCAGCCGCCCCGACGACAGGCGGTGCCTTGCCCTTGACGACCTTCTCCTCCGACGTAGTTCCCAGCAGCTGCGAGATCGACCCACTCAAAGCGGGGACGATCCTCCTCCCATCCAACGTCGCAGGTCCACCGTCGTCCGTCCTCCCCGCGAGCACCTCGAGCGACTTGCGGATGTTCTCCCGCTCCTCGGGCGTGAGACCGTCGTCCTCGTCCTCCGAATCTTGGCCGTCTTCGCGAACGTGTTGAGCGAGGAGAGAGGGGATGATCATCTGGGCCGATTCGAGGCGACCAGTACGGAAGCGAGAAGAGCGACCGACGCCAGGGACGCGGCCTTGGAGAGTGGCCTCGATGGGGACGTTCTGCGCAAAGAAAAGTCAGTCGAGGGCAGGAAAGGAAAGGACAGAAGACGCACGGGCTGGTTCCAAGAATCGTAGGCCTCTGGCTCGAGATCTCCTCCCAGCGGACCTGTCCCTGCTCCCGCACCGAGGTTCATTCGCTGCCGGTGGTACTCGAGCGCGACTTCCCTCGCATGCAGCGCTCCATCGATATCAATCTCCTCGTCGTCCTCATCGTCCGAGTTGCCATAAAAGCCAGAAGAGTCCGACTCGCCGTCCGAAGTCAACGACGGTCGCTCCTCGTCCAAGTCGTCGTCGTACTCGATATCCTCGGGCACGAACTCGTGGATCGACGCCTGTCCATCCTTGGGCGCTACCGCAGGGATCTGCGAGAACGAGAGCGTGTGAATGGGCGCAGCGATAGGGGTCGCGACCGACGTAGAACCGCGAGGCTGCGGAGGGCCAGACGAGGGCTGGATGAGAGTCGCAGCGACAGCTGGTTTTGGCGCTCGTCCCAGCGTCAGAATCGGCTGGCCGTCCTCCTTCTTCGCCGCGGTGGGGACAACGCGAGGCTTTGGCGCCGTGGGTGGACGAACTGGGCGCTCGACGACCGTCTCCTTGATCGGGCGCTGGAAGGGGACTTTTGGTGTAGGTGGAGGTGGAGGAGGATCGGAGGAGAATTCCTGAGGGAAGTCGTCGTGGGGGGGAGGAGGAGGAGGGAGGAGGATGGCGGCTCGCTTCGCTTTGGGCGACTTGGTTTCGGGGTCGGTGGGGACGTCGAATGCGACTCGACGATCCGGTCGAGGAGAGTTGGGACGAGAAGAAGGGGCGGAAGGAGGAGGAGTGGGGCGGTAGATGGATTTCGAAGGCGGGAGAGTGTGGTGCAGAGGTTGGTGGATGACGGGCTCTTGGGAGGTGATGGAGGCCGAGGCGGAAGAAGTCGAGGCGGTAGGGGGGGCTGAAAGTTTGGCGGAAGGGGTGGAGACCTTGGGCTTTGTCGATTTGGGGCGACCAAGGAAGCCAGACGAGAAGCCGGGGAGGGAGTCCTTCGCAGACGGCTTCGGTTTCGGCGCTGCTGGTGTTGAAGGAGCTGTGGCTTTTGCTGCGAGGACGGCAGGCTGCTCGATAGGCGTTGGAGAAGTGGCGGGAACGACAGGTGCTGCTGCTGGTACCTCGAGCGTGGCCTCCTCGTCCTGCGATGTCGCCGTTGCCTCCGCTTCCGCCGCTGCGTCTTCCCGTTCCAGAGCGTCGAGAATCGCCTGCGTGTCGAGACTAAGACCTGGGGATGGTGCTGATGGGGGGATGGTGGTCGATTCCAGAGCCGGAGTCGGTGCGAAGGGAACGTTGAGAGGGCCTGCGAGGAACAAGGTCAGCTCGAGTTTGCGAGGAAAGCTGCAGAAACCTACTCACGGACGACCTGCTTGCCATTCTTCTTGATGAGGTACCGCAGCTGGGGAGCAGGCTTGGGCTTCGCGACCGCTGGTGAGCTCTTGATCTCCTCCACGACTTCGGGCTCCGGACCCAGCTCCTCGTGAATGTCGAAGACGGGGAGGCCCTCCTCGTTGAGCACCTGTGTGCGGTCAGCTTCCAGCAGCCTCGCACAGAAAGAGCAGAAACTCACCTCTCCCCGCTCGTTCAGCTTCCAGCCTTCCTCCAACCCTGCGTTCCCGCGGCTCCTGATCTCCGTCTCGCGGCGCGCAATCTCCTCCTCGAGCTCTCGCACCTCCTTCTCCAGCTCTGCAGCAATGCATCAGCTCCAGTACGGTCTCCAGCTTCGCCCAACGCACCGTGCCGGCTCTGCAAAGCACCTTCCCTCGCCTGCTTCGCGCTCTTCAAGACCTTCCACGCGCCTGCCGTCTCCTTCGTGTCGCGCGAGGTGGGGCGAGGGCTCGTAGAGACAGGGGAGGAGGGTTGGATAGTCTGAGTGATGTCGTTCGTGTGGATGAGCTGGCCTGGGAAGTAGGCGAGTGGTCCGAGAGGGATCTGGAGAGGAAGGAGGAGTCAGCAGAGCAGCTCGAGCGATGACAGGACGCTGAAGGGAGCACAGCTCGGCAAAGCTCTCCGACCCAAAGTACTCCGCCCAGCTCCTCCGAGAGAAACCCCGCCGTGAGCTCTTCCCTCTGCGCTCCATCGCCGACAGAGCACCTCCAAGCTGCCGGCCCACCTCGAGGGGAGCAGACTCACCATCGCTTGCCAGGTAGGCTCATCCGTGATCGTCTCGAGCTTCTTCTCCACCTTGGCGTACGCCGCAATCTCGCTCTCGAGGCCAACGAGTTGTGCCTTGAGCGCCGTGACTTTGGACCAGGCAGAAGGTAGCTGAGGAAGCGTGACCGGGCGGAGGCCTGGGGTGGCCGTGGCCGTGGCGAGTCGAGTGGCTGGTTGAGACGCGCGGCTCATTCTGAAGGGCGAGGGCGGAAGAAGCAGAGGAAGAGCGCTCCCGCCCAGCGAGCCGTGTCTCGACGCGAGGGAGTTTTCTTGCGTGGCTCTGTGGGCTCTTCCTTGAACGCTACTCTCCAGTCCCAGGCTACCCCAGTCCAACCCTGCAGGCCCTGGTTGGGTAGATAATGCACCAATGGTTTACAAAGAGCCTGCACTCGTCCATGTGGCCCGACGTGCCTCGATATCAACTTCACGCCCTCCCGCCTCTCGTACCCCCCAAGTATCTGCGTCCCAATGCACCAGCGAGCATTCCTGTGCTCGTCTCCGACTACACTAAACAGCGCAACAGTCAGCGAGCGAGTCCCGCACGACGCAGACCGGGACCAGGCTGTACCTGGAGGAGCCGGATGGGATCCCCTCTGCACATCAATCGTCAGCAACCGAAACTTCCCCCCGTCAGACGACGCGCCTGCTCGAGAATGGGGGACTCACAATGTGCTCCGATAGCGCGCTCGCCTTGGCAAACACCATCCCACAGTCCTCGCACGTGTACCGCCTCGGAGGGACCGCCGCTCGCCCACTCGCCAGCCCCTCTGCTCCCCCAAACACGCGCGCTTCCTCCCTCTTCTTCGCTTCGTCGTCGCTCTCGGAGCCGGAGGAGAGGTTGCCAATGTCCTCGCGGGCTGGAGGAGGGGTGGGGAGGGAGGGGAAGGTGGCGCGGCGCATGGTGGAGGGCGGAAGTTCCGGGATCGGACGGATTGTGACGTGCGGAGGGCCTTGTGGGATCTCTAGATCTCGAGGGTGAGCGAGGTGCGCGAGGCTCTGCGGGCGGGAGATGGAGTGGTCGGAGCTGGAGGCTCGCAAGCTTGGGTTCGTCGTCTGGAGGGAGGGGGGAGGGAGGGGAAGAGAGTCAAGGTGAGATCCCGTTGGACGATCTTTGATATTCCCTCCTCGCACTCTCGTATTTGCCCTTGCGTGGGACAGAGGAAGAACCTTCTCCCCCTTCCTTTCGACTCTGCAGCGTGGAGCAGGGATTGGGGCAGCGGTGGAAGCTTGCTCGCTCGCCGGAGCTCCTCCCAGCTGAGCCTCGCTGCTGTCGGCTCGCTAGCATCGATCCGGAGGGAATCGACTCGTCTGAGTTACCTCCAGAGATCCAGAGGCCAAGGAAGGGGCAATGGCAACGCTCGTTCCAGCTCCCTCTTGGAGGACGAACCGCTCAACCAACGCCCGGCGCTCACTCGCTCAGCTCGCTACGCTCCGGAATCCCATCCTCGTCCGCCTCCCCCGCTGCTGCCGTAAGTCGTGTAGGATGCGACCCCCTCTGCGCCATCAAGCCATCAGCAAACCCTCTCGTTCCCTCCCAGAATCCCTCCAGACGCACCTTGTGCTCCGCCAGCGCCGACGGCCTCGGGAACGCCAATCCGCACACCTCGCACTCGTACACCCTGTCCTCCAGACCCATCCGAACCTGCTCCACGATCTCGCACTGCTTCCACTGCTCCTGCGAGGTCTTTTCCGGCAGCAACGACCTCGGGATCTTGGGCTTCATCGCAGCGAGATGACTCGCGGGAGGTGAGGTCGCTGCTGGGGATGCGAGCGGTGGCGATGGATGAGAGGAGGAAGAGGGGAAGGCGAGTGAGACGAGCTGAGCTCGATGGGGATGGTGGGAGTGGAGTCCTCGTTCGATGGGAGTGGTCCACGAAACTGCCACGAGGAAGGTCCGAGAGCCTCGCGGGTTGGGAGAGTGGCTCGGATTTGAGAGGAGAGGAGGTCGAGCGGGAGAGAGGTTACTAAGATGACGTGGGCTCGACGTGGTAGTAGTGAGAGGATGGATGGGGGTCAGCTGTCGGCGCCCTCGCTGACAAGATGAGGCCGAGGTGGAGTGGCTCGCGCTCGCTGGGGGAGTGTACGAGTTGAGATGCTCGGTGTGGTGGAAGAGGGGAGAGCAGGAGGTTGAGAGGAAGAGCTGGGTGGTGCTTGGGAGACCGGGGAAGAGGGTGGCGGACGAGGGGGAAAAGATTGGGGTTGGTTGGAGGGACTTGACGCCTTGAATAGAGCTGTAAACTCACGTTGCTGTGTTTGCACCGGTACTTGGGTTGGAGGAAGGTCGGCGGACGTTCGTAAGCTGCACGAAGGGGGCTTGCTCTCCTTCCTCGAGCGTTGCTGGCGGGTCGGCCGAGCAGGTTAGCAGGCTTGGGCTGCGCGGAGGGGCTCACCTCACTGCTCGAAAGCGGAGTCAGGCAGAAAGAGCTGTTCGAGGAGGGGCAGGTCTTCGACAACGCAAGCGAGGCTGGTCTGTTCGACTCACCTCTCTCCCCAAATCCCTCCCAGAACAACCACCCAGCCACCAGCAGCTACGAACACGAACTTTGAGTCCATCTTGTCCAGCTCATACTCAGCGAAGCTCACACCCACCGCGCTCCCCAAATCCGTCCAGTGCGCCATTCTCGAAAGTTTTGGGCCAGTCTCTGGTGCGTTTGAGAAGTGGTTCGGGCGCGGTTCGCGGCAGTCTTTCGTATGGAGACCACGATAGCAGGTAGTGGGCAGCTGGAGTAGGTGGTTGGGAGGGGAAGGCGTCCACTGGGGTCGAGTCGCTGGCTTGCCTCCCGCCGTCCGCCGCGTTCTGTAGCGCTCGGCACAAGGCAAACAGTCGTTTGGCGTGAAGACTCGCACAGGAAGGGAAGGAGCTTTCGTAGATCGTTTGGCTCTGTGCAGAGGGAGAGCGTAGGGGAGAACTTGGGGTCCGCTGAGCAGGTCCTGTCGTCCTTGATCGCGTCGCTGATCCCCTTACTCCTCTGCAGATCCTCCCCGGCACTCGCAGTGGCTTGATAAATCGAGTCGTGTTGGGAAAGCTTCAAGGAGGAGATCGCTCTACCCGTTAAGGTCAACCCTCCTCTCGCACCGCTCTGAGCCACCCCCAAGTACTTTCGCGTATCCCTCGAGCAAGTCCTGCGGTTCGAGCAGCACTGGTCCCGAGCAGCACTGGTCAGTCCAGAGCTCTTTCCTCCTCTCCCATCCGTGCTGAACCTACGCGACTCGCAGGGGCAGTCCCCCCTCTTCACCTCGTTCCACCCCCGCTCAGAAATTGACGGCAGCCGCGCACCTCCTGCGACGCCTCGTCGTCCTTCTCCTCAAACTTCAACTTCTCCTCAGCCTCGTTCCTATCGAGTACCTCCTCAACTCGAGGAAAACGCGCAACAAGCTCGCTCTCGGACTCGAAACTCGACTCGCTTCGTTGCTCAGGAAGGCGCTCCGTCTCCTTCTCACCTCCCTTAGCCTCCCTTAGCCTCCCTTCTCCAGGCACCAAGTTAACACCGTTCGGTCGGTTCGCCGACGACTTTGCGATCTCCTGTGCTTCTCCGTCTCACGCGGTCGCAGCTCCTCCCTCAGCAGGCATCTCCAGGTTCGCCTGGTTGACTTCCTTCGGAGTTCTGCGATCGAGACGAAGCATGCAGAAAGGTAGGCGTGTGGCCAGCTGAGCTCCAAGCTGGGGGCCGCGGATCATGAAGGGCGCGAGATCTCTTGGTTTTCCTCACGCCAACACTTGCCACTTCAAAAGAACACGGCAGCGTCTTTAGGACCTCCCTTCTCCCTCCAGCCCGGCGCAGCGTTCGCCGCCGCCTCGCGCTCGTCCGTCTGGTCTCGGCGCGGAGCGTGAGTTCTCAAACGCTCGCCCTCCTCCAACAGTTGCTAACAGCGTGCTCCTCTCAGCAGTCCATCTACTCCCCACACTTCGGCGCTTCGAACCCTCCCCTCACCTGGTCGCACACTCTTGGACGCCCCTTCGATTCCTCCACGCCCATCCCTTCCTCCGCCCGCCCTCCTTGCCTCGCTCTTGCGCCATGCAGAGCCTCGCGCAGAACCTTCCCCACCACATCCTGGCGGATTGCTTCACCCTGGCGACGGAGGATGACGAGTCGGAGCATTCGCATGGCGGGCGCCTCGTGGGTTGGGACAGCAACGAGTCGATCCGGTCGATGGCGCTCGTTTGTCGAGGGTGGGAGGAGGCAGCTCAATCCGTGTGTCGCTACGTCTTCTAGAACGCTGGCCGGGGAGCTAATGGTCCCGTTGTTCATCCAGGTCCTGCACCGGTCAGTAGCGATCCTCGGGCGACGGGCAGCGGACAGGTTCCTGCGGACGGCGAGGGATCGACCGGACTTGGTGGAGAAGGTCAGGTCGCTTGTGATTGGGCTGGGGGGGAAGGAGGAGGGAACGCAGCTCGAGATGGGGCAGACCGTCGACTCGCTCATCCTCGTCAAGGTGATCGATGTGTGTCCCAAGGTCAAGCATCTCCAAGTACGGCCGCTGCACCACTCGGCGCGGGACACTCTCCTCCCCTCCATCATCTCCAAACCCCTCGTCTCCCTCGTATGCGCCCCTCGACACGTCAAGCCCAACGTCGGATGGACCAGCGAGCTCTACCGGGCGACCGACATCCAACTCGCCCTCCCGACCCTCAAGCGGCTCGAACTCGACTTTTGGGCGTCCCCCGCACCCCTCCCCAACCCCCTCCCCATCCTTCTCCCCCTCTCCATCGTCGACCTTCGACTCCACTGCGCCCTCCCCGACGAACTCCTCTACCTCATCCTCGCCGCCGCTGGACCGACGCTCCAAGTCGTCGACCTCTACTTTGAGCGCATCCTCTCGTTGGACGAGACGACGGCGGCGCTCTTTCCCTCGACAAAAACGATGCGCAAGTTCCGCTACATCAGCAACCCCACGCTCGACGAACTCTCCAACTTTAACGCCAACGTCACCCCCATCTTCGACCGACTTCTACCCCACTACGAGCACCTCGAACGGTTGTTCGTCAGCGCGACCGAAATCTCGACCAACCTCTTCCGCCTCCTCCCCCCCTGCCTTCGCGACCTCGAAGTCCAATCGTTCAACCACCACGGAACCTTCATCTTTTCGCGCATCCTCCTCCTCGCATTACAGGACGCCTCGCTCGACTTTCGACTCGAGACGTTTACGGTGCACGATGCAGCCGAGGTGTGGGAGGAGGACAACATTGCCGAGATGAGGGTCGCATGTCGAGCAAGGGGGATCTCGTTCTACTTCAAGCCAGACTCGGAAGGAGCAGAGTCGGACTAGAGGTGCGTTTTTCGCGGCGTCTGGACGTCTCGAGCGAGGAGGGGAAGCTGACTCGGGTTCCGTTTGGCAGTGGCAGTAAAAGTCTTGGGACCTGGAGTTCCCTCAGGGCGGATATATGGAGCCCTTGTATTGTAAACAAGTTGGAACGCAGCCGAGAGAGGCTCTCCGCTTCGCACCAAGTTTCGCGAAGGGAGGAGGGGGTCTTGACCCACGAAAGAGCCCGCGCACTCCGGCACTCAGGAGTTCGCTCTTCTCCTCCGCCCTCCTCGAACCGGTCCCCACTGCTTCCGCCCCTTCCGCTACTCGCCATGCCTCCCCGTGACCGTGACCGCCTTGTCAACCTTCCGGTGAGTCCTCGAGCCTCTAATCTGCTGCAGTCGTCCACTGAACACGCCGCGGCTCCGACAGGTCCGGGGTCCCCTTGTCTGCTTATCGTTCCCCAATTAACGCCGCTTCTTTCAGCCTGGCTATGGACCAGTTCCTTCTCCCTCTGGCGATAAGGTCCCGATGCAGCCTCTCGCAAACGCGAACGGTGGAGGGAGCATGGAGGAGTTTCTGAGCGAGGTGAGTCTTGTCGTGGTTTCTTTCGAGCAAGGAGCGGGGAGGATGCTCGTAGGGGATTGGAGCAGGACGCTGACCCTCCAGCGCAGGTCGACCAAGTTCGCCAGAGCATCACCGACCTCCGAACGACGACGGCGCAGCTCGCGACCGCCCACTCGCACCACCTCGCTACGACGAACGAGCAGGATCTCGCTGAGATCACGACTCGAGTTCACGAGCTCACGGCGCGAACGAGGGAGCTCACGAGCGCTCTTCGGACTCGGATCATCGGGATGAACGAGCGGAATCGGAGGGCGTCGCTTGGGGAGGAGGCGTATCGCGTTCGCAGGATTCATATCGGGGGACTTCAGAAGAGCTTCTCGCAGGCGTTGGGGGAGTACAGCTTGGCGGAGCAGAAGTCGAGGGACGCGTACAGGTCTCGGGCGGAGAGGCAGTTCAGGATCGGTGCGTCCACATTCCGCTCGTTTTGTGGGGTTGGCTGGGCCCTGACTTGGTTTGTGTCGTGCAGTCAAGCCCGATGCTACGCCTGAGGAGATTGGAGCTGCTCTTCGTGGCGCGGAAGGAGGGACCCAGGTCCTTGCTCAAGCTGTGCGTTCAACTTTTCCGCCCTTGCGACGCTCGGAGCTAACTCCTCGTGCTTTCGCTTCGCAGCTCGTCTCGTCTCGTCAGCGGGGGGCCAGGACGGCGTTTACCGAGGCCCAGTCGCGCAATGCGGACCTCCAGCAGCTCGAGAAGACCATCACGGAGCTCGGGCAGCTGATGAACGACGTGAGCTTTCGCACTGGAAAGGGAAAGAAGAGATCCGAGCTAATCTTTTGAGCTGGCAGATGGCAACGATGGTCTACGAGCAGCAGGACGACGTCGTCGACATCGAGCGGAACGCGGGGTTGGTGGAGGCCGACGTGCACGAAGGGTGAGGTCGCCAGCTGCTTCGTTCGTTCGTTCGAGTTGTGCTTACTCCATATTACAGAGCAGTACAGGTTTCGAGGGGCAAGAAGCTCGCAGCGGCAGCGAGGAAGAATAAGTGCGTTCCCTCCTCCCCTTTCGCCATCTCGTCTCTCAGGAAGAGGAGCTGATCAACTTTTTTGCCCGCTGCAGATGGTGGCTGTTTGGCATCTTCCTTACCATCCTTGGCGTCGTGGCCATCGTCGTCGCCGTCGAAGTCACCAAGTAGCCACCCTCAACCTCGCTCCAAGGCATCTCATTCGACTCGGCGCTGCCTTCTTTCTCTCGAACTTGTAATGTTTGTTGTTTCGACTCGCTGCTGTTGTCCTTTCTGCTCTCCTTCCCTCTCCTTGATCCTCCTGCAGCAGCTTTAGGGGATTCTCTCCGTCGATCATTCTCCGCGGAGCGGACCCAGGTGACTGGGGCGACCCTCCTTGGCTTCGACTTTTGCCCTCCCTCCATCAGCATGGCGGTCGGTCTCAACGGTAAGTCTCTCGCTCGCTCCCTTGCCCACGCCACTGACCCCGCTCTTAGATCTCATCGGACTCCCCTCGACGGCCTCGACGTCGCATGCCTTCTCCGCCTCCTTCTTGGAGCTCGACTACAGGATCCCAGCAGCGACCTCGCCTGCCTCGTCCAGCACTTCGGGGTGCTCGCTCTCGTACTTCCAGGGCACGAACGAGTCGGGCGGAGGGAGTCAGCAGGAGTTTGGAGAGTTCGAGGGGGACATTCTCGTCGATCCGCTCGAGTCGTTCGGAGCGATGGAGATGAGTGATATTGGGGAGGTCTACCAGGGGGACGTGGAGATGGGGAGGAGTGAGCAAGGAGGGGGGAGCGAGGGTGGGACGGGCGAGCAGAAGAAGCGTCGTGTGAGTCGTTCGTTCGGAGCGGAGGAGGGAGCTAACGACTTGGTTGTAGGCGCCGCAGAAGCAGTTGTGTCCTTTCATCTCCAAGCTCAAGTCCTTGTTGGACAACACGGAGCTGTTTGGGACTTGCATTCGCTGGACGTGGG
This sequence comes from Glaciozyma martinii, assembly GCA_025758715.1. Taxonomy (NCBI): domain Eukaryota; kingdom Fungi; phylum Basidiomycota; class Microbotryomycetes; order Kriegeriales; family Camptobasidiaceae; genus Glaciozyma; species Glaciozyma martinii. Next base: position 20,477 of record JANGFH010000246.1, on the reverse strand, counting down.
TTGCTCGCTCCTCTCGCTGCAGCGCATCGTTGCTGATCGAGGTTTCGTCGAGCAGCGAATCGGGAACAAAGTTCCTCGTCGCGCACAAGGATCCTCGTCTGCTTTCGCAAGTCCTCAGCGTCGCCTTTGGACAAGACGCGAAACTGGCGTCCTTCAACCGTGCGTCCTACTCCTCCCCCGAGCCGTTTCGCAGCTGACTCGTTCTCTCCACAGGTCAGCTCAACGTACGCTCATCCCATTCGTTCCTTTACACGTCGTTTTCTAACGACTCTCTTCGCCAGGGCTACGGATTCACCCGCTTGCGTCGCGCCGAAATCACTGCGATCCTCGAACCTTCCCTCGACGCCACCGACTACCAAGGCTGGACGCACGAGAGCTTCCACCGCGACACGACACCGGATCAGATGTTGGCGATCAGGCCAAAGCAGGCCAAGGTCAAGCTGCGTTGGGCGCAGGAGAAGGAGAAGAAGGAGAGGGCCAAGGCGGAGAAGAGGAAGTTTGGCCCTTGGTGATCGCTCGCTGGGGGTGGAAAAGGCATGACGCTGTAGCTTGAAAGGAAGTCGAATTGCATTGGCATTCAGGACGGTGTTACAAGAGCGAGTTGGCGAGGGAACGTGTTTCGCCAGTTCGGACTCCGGGGTTTCTCTTCGCTTTGCTGGGGAGCCGCTGCTTCGCTGCTTCGCTGTTCTCTTTCGAATCAGTACTCGATTATTTGCCATACAACAAGAGGATACACTCAGGCACGAAGAGACCGGGCGATCTTTGTGAGCGCGCCGGAAACGGCAGAGTGATCTCTCCCTCCTCCCTACTTCTCCCAGCCCCTCGACCCTTTCCTGCCTTCTCCCGCACTCCTTGATCCCTTCTCAATCACCGCAGCTCGACAGCAACCCAAAAACTTGCCTCTTCCGACCACCCCAGCAGCTTCCTCGTCACCCCCAACCCTCCTCTCCCTCTCCCAACCCCTCGCCAGCCATGACCTCCACGCGCAAGACCATCCTCGTTACTGGAGCGTGCGGATACATCGGTCAGTTCAGCCCTCCGCCAGCACCTTGCCGGAAGCTCCGCTGAACCATCTCGCGGCATCTCCAGGATCCCACATCGCCCTCTGCTGCGTTCTCAGCGGCGACTACCGCGTCGTGACCATCGACAAGTGCGTATTGGTCCCACCTCTAGTTCGCAAGCCCCAGCTGACGCTCGCCACTCTCCAGCTTCTCCAACTCCTTCCCCGCCGCGCTCGACCGTGTCTCCCAACTCGCCCTCGACGCGCTCCCTGCCGATGCCACCGACGCCGACAAGGCCGACTGCAAGATCGACCTCTTTGAGGGCGACATCACGATCAAGGACGACATTGAGAGGGTCTTCAAGGCGTACGAGTCCAAGGGCGGCATCCACGCAGTGATCGCAGTCGCTGCCCACAAGGCCGTCGGGGAGAGCGCAGAGAAGCCCATCCAGTACTACGAGAACAACATCTCTGCGACCATCAACCTCATCGGCGTGCGTTTCCTCTCCTCGTGCCCCCTCCCCCACTCCCCAGCTGATCCCCCCGCCGCGCGTGCAGATGATGGAGAAGTACAACGTTCACCGCCTCGTCTACTCGTCCTCCGCCACCGTCTACGGCGTCCCCCCTACGATCCCAATCCCCGAGTCCTCCCCCCTCGCACCCGAGTCCGTCTACGGCCGGACCAAGTACATGTCGGAGCTCATCATCAAGGACGTCTGCGACTCGAAGCCCGACCTCTGGCGTGCGATCGGCCTGCGCTACTTCAACCCCGCTGGCGCGCACCCGTCTGGACAGATTGGAGAGGACCCCCGTGGGAAGCCTGGGAACCTCTTGCCCTTGTTGGCGCAGATGGCGACGGGCAAGTTTGCCGAGGAGGGACTCAAGATCTTTGGAACCGACTACCCTACCCCCGATGGTACCTGCGTGCGTGACTACATTCACGGTACGCTCCTTCCCCCCCCCTCCCTCCTTGAGAGATCTCCGCTGATTCCTCGCTTTCATCGCGCAGTGATGGACCTCGCACAGGGTCACGTCGATTCGCTCGCCGCGCTCGAGAAGGAGTCGACCTTTGCGCCCTCCGAGGGATCCACCGCGACTGGATTCGGAGGAAGTGGCGGCAAGTACAAGGCGTACAACCTCGGCAAGGGCAAGGGAATGAGCGTGCTCGAGATGGTCGCCGCGATGAAGGCTGCGTCGGGATTCGACTACAAGTACGAGATCATTGGTCGTCGGTGGGTGCTTTCTTGCTCTCGTGGATTGGGAGACGAGCTGAATCGTGTCGCTACGCAGGGTTGGAGACGTTCCTGACCTTACTGCCGACCCTGCGCTCGCGGAGAAGGAGTTGGGCTTCAAGGCTCCTCGTGTCCTCACGGAGATGTGCCGCGATCAGTGGAACTGGCAGTCGTGCGTTCCCCCTCTTTCTTGTCGCTCGGGAGGACGAACTGACGTCCTTTCCTCGAACAGGAAGAACCCCAACGGCTACGCATCGCAGTGAGCGGCGGCGTGAGGAGTCTTGCAGTAATAGAAGCACGTTTGGGCATTCCATTGTTGAAGCGAGAGGAGAATCGAGAGACGAGCTGGAGCTAGTAGCGCTGGAGACGTGACCAGCTCGAACGCAGTGGCTCCTTGCGACCGCTCTCGTCGAACGAGACCCTTGCCTTTACAGCCATTACAAAGAACTTGCCAACGAAGCGACGCCTGTAGATGTACGTGCTCCCTCCTCCATCGCTCCCCTTACCCTTAATCCAACGCGCCGTCCCTCTCGTGCTGCTCAAGCCTGAGGATCTGCCTTCGTTCCGACTCCGCATCAGCTCTGCCGCTCTCCAACTCGGACAGAGAGACTCACTTGTCCCTAACGCCCTCCTGCCACCTCTGCAACTTTGCCGCCTCATGCACCTTGAACCCAAAGATCCTCGGCCTAATCCTCTCGACCTTGCTCGCCGCCCCACTCGCCAGTCCACCCTGCGGTCCACCCTGTCCCTGGCCTCCCGCTCCAGCTCCGGGCACGCTCTTGGACGGGATCATGCCCGGGTAGACCATGAAGAGCATGTGGGCGAACGTGCTGCCAAAGTAGGCCCCGTCGATCGCCCCGTGTCGAGAGGATTTGGGCGAGTAGAGGTCCTCGCAACGAGGGCAGTAGAGCTTGACGGCTTTTTGGTACGCGACGTCTGAGAGGCCGAGAGGGAGGAGGGCTTGGCCGTAGCAGAGGACGCGCGGGCAGCGCCCAAAGTCGCCCTTCTTGTACTTTTCGATCTGGGGGCGGGGCGTTAGCGAGTGAAGAGGGGAACGAGGAGGGACGGACCATCTTGGCGAGCCCGCGGGAGGTGATGATGAAGCGCGCGTGGATGAGGCCGTAGAGGTGTCGAGCGGAGGCTTCGAGGGCGTCGCGCTGCTCGTCGTTGAGATCTTCGTCTGCTGCTCGCAACCAGGACGTCAGCTCTCGTCCAAGCAGCCCACCGCACAGGATAAACTCACCAGCCGTGTCGGTGATGAGCTCCAACGCGCCACTGTACCCCTGCACCTCGGCGTTCAATCCCGTGAGGTTGAAGCGGTCGACGATGTACTCGTCGTCCACTTCGCAAAAGTACTCGTTGCCCTTGCTGGCGAGAAACCACGCAATCCAGCTGTTGGCGTACGAGGCGGAGGAGGAGTTGGAGAGTTCGTCCACTGCGAGAAGGGGGAGAGGAGGTCAGCGGCGTTCGGTGTTTGAGGTGGTTTGAGCTGGGCGATGAGTCGTGTGGGGAGCAGGACAGGCACCAGGCCGCGCAACCTTGCTAGCGGAGTATCCTTGCACGCCAGCAAGCTCACGAACAGCGCCTTGACCTGACCCACGCCGTCCTCCAATCCTCCTGCCTGCCTATCTGCGCGGAAGCCGACCCTCCTCCCCCCTCTCCATCCCCCGCGAGGAGCCTGACGACTCACTGATGCCTGACGACTTACTGATGCTGTCGATGTTATCGTCCACGAGATCCCTGTTCGAGTCGAGTTGCGACTGCCCTGACTCTAAAGGTTCAAAGGCCAGCCTTGTCGCGCGCGTTCTTCCTGAGGAGTTCCTCGCGGTGGTGGGGGCGGCGGGAGGGGTCGCGGAGGAGGCGGGAGCTGTACGGCGACGTTTAGGAGGAGGGAGGGGGAGGTCGAGCGAGTGAGACGTTATGTCGACGGCGTTTGGGGGAGAGGAAGGGGAGGAGGAAGAGGAGGTTCGGGGCGGCCTGCTCGAGGAGTGGTCAGCGCCGACGGAAGGAGTGATTTTGGGCGACTTACTAGAGGAAAGCGTCGTCCTGCGCTGGGAAGCGGGAAGAGGGAAAGCGCAGAGGAGCTTCAGCAGCGGAGGGAGTGCAAGTGGGCCCAGGGGGTTCGGATTTAGCCAAGGGCTGCCTCTGGTTCCTGCGAAGGAGGAAGGGGACGCCCGGTTTGTTGGAGCTCCCTTTCCGCTCTCCCGGTCGTAGGAACTCTGCTCTTGATCTTATCCTCAGCCTGGGGCAAGGTGAATTGTCAAGTCCACGCCCTCCTCGGACCAAGCATTCCGCAGAATCTCCTTCTGCTTCGTGTCCTGCTCTTCTCCCCTCCCAACCACTGACTCTGGCGACAATTCAACTTGCTTTCTCGGCTACCGTTTGGCCTCCCACAGCTTTCTCAACGGGCGAGCAACGCACTCAGTCCAGCTCCGCGGCCTTCCTTCCTCCTTCTGGAGATGGGAGCAAGAAGCGTGGCTTCGAGGAAGGCGAGGTACTCGAAAACGGAGTCGAGCTCGACTTCGCATTCGACCTCGAGTTCCGATTCGGACTCGGATTCCAGCGGATCGCACTCAGAGGTCGAGAGCGGTCCCAGCAAGGATCAGGCTTCTCGCACGACGAAACGCGTTAGTCCAGCTTTCCCTTTTGGAATGAGACTGACGGGATTGCGCAGACAAAGCCGTACATTACTGCAGTAGCTGTACTGGCGGTTGTCCTTGCTTTGGTCGGTCTCGTCTATTTCCTTGACGAACAAGGGGAGGATGAGGTGTTGTCTGCGCCATCCAGTGCGGGAGTACGTTGTTGCTCCTCTTGCTAGCTGTTCTAATCTATCTACCAGCTCATCCAGATCTCTCCCAACTCGGCAGCGGCGGCTTCCACAAGCCCTGTCGAAACGCCTGCCTCCGTTCCGAGTTCCACTTCTTCGTCTCATTCCCCGTCAGCTCCAACCGAAACTTCAAGCAAGAAGACCAATACCTCTTCCTCCTCCTCAAACTCTGGATACTCGGCATTGGTGGCATTTGGAGCCTCGTACACCGGTTCGTCGCAGCATCCCTCGTTTGAATTCTCGGTCTCACGTCTCGCTACGCAGATAATGCCCACGCTCGGAACTCAAAGTACAGCTCCTCGTTGAGAGACTACGAGCCTTACTCGAAATATGGAGGGAGGTACGCCAATGGACCGGTCGCCGTCGAGTACATGGTCGACAATGCGACGACTCCTTCTTTGCCGCGGTCGATTGCGCTGTTGAACTGCGCGTTCTCTTCTCCGATTGCTCGCCGGGAGATTCTGCTAACTGTTTCTGCGCACACAGATGCGTACGGAGGATCGATGATTGACAACTCGGTGACAGGGGGGAGCAGTCCTGCGACGAGAGATCAGGTGAGCCGCCTGCCCTCTCCCAGCTCAGGTTCTCGCTGCTAATATGATCTACGCCATCTTCAGATCTCGCAATACACTAGCGACGTCAAAAGTGGCACTGCGAAGCTGGGAGAGGGTCGCGTCCTGCACTACTTCAATTCTGGTCCGCTCTTTCGCTCCTCCTCCCGCAGCCAATCCCAGCTCACTCATTTCTGCGTAGGTATCAATCCTCTCGCCGTAATCTGGAAGGACATCGGCAAAGCGAATGCCTCGGCAAAGTCCCTCTTGACCGCCAAATCAGCCGTCCAAGCGAACCTCGACGCGGTGGCGAAGCAGCTTCGAGGCATCTACTCGAGCGGCCCCGTTAGGAGGTGAGCGATCCTCAGGAACTTTTTGACCACTGTCAGCTTACGAGGAACCAGAACAGCGAAAGGAATTGACTTCATCATCGTCGGGATCCCCCCTCTCGAGATCCTCCCCTCCTTCACCCACCAGTCCTCCGCCACGCTGTTCGAAGCCCTCAAGACCCTCTCGGAGCAATACAACTCGGGTCTCAAGACCTTCTCCACGACGTTCCAAGACGAAGTCGTCGATGGCTCAGTCTGGTTCTTCGACCTCGCGGCCTTGGTGCGTCCCTTCGCTCGCTCTTCCCTCGCCCTTTTGGCTGATCCGGATCGCGCAGTGGAAGGATATGCACTCTCACCCATCGTCGTACGGTATCGAGCAAGATCCAGTCACGAAGACGTGCTACGACAGCAAGAGTGGAGCTGTCTGTGCAAAGCCTGCGACGTTCCTGTATTTTGACAGCCTGCATCCGGTGACTTCGGTCCATAAGATGTTGGCGGAGAAGATTAACGCTGTGGTTGAGGGACGTAATACGAAGCGGAGTTAAAGAAAGCAGATGCGGAGAGAACTTCGAAGAGCAGCGAGCGAGAGAGCGAGGGGAGCAGAAGATGATCTCTCGCCAGCACGACGATGCAAGCGCTGATTTACATGGTTCGCATACTCGAACATCTGATGCTGCAATCTGCCGATCGGTGGTCGTTCACCTGCGGAGCGAGAACATCAGCGAACGTCTTCACCAGCAAAGCCGAGTCGCAACGCACCATTCCAGTCCGTTGGTCGCCGGTTTCTCCCACGGAAAGATCCCTCCCCTCGCGACAAACGTCTCGTCTCCCAATTCGCCTCTCGCAGCGCTTCAGTGACCGAGACGTTCCGGTCGAGGATCGTGCGACCAGGGACTTTCTTCCCGCCTTTGCAATCGAGGAACCTGCGTCCGAGATCAGCGAGCGAAAGGAGTAGGAAGCGGGAGAGACGCACCGCATCTCTTCGTCGAGGAGGAGGTACGAGTTCTCCATCGCTTCGTTGTCCTCGGGGACGAGACGGGCGCCTTGCTCTGCGTGCCGAGCGAGGAAGGAGGCGAATTGCGCGTCGGTGATGGTAAGGTCTCGAGCGTCGCGGATAGAGTTGGTCGATTCGCCAGTGTTCTCGCCGTCGAGGAGGAGGACTTTGAAGACCTGTGGCGCAGGAATGGGGGGTTAGCGGCCGCCTCGGTGGAGGAAGAGGAGAAACGACGTGCCTTCCAGCGGAAAGGGTCAATGTCGGAGATCGATTCGTTCATATCTTCCTCCCAGTTGAGACGATTGACGACCGTGTTGAGCTTGAACATGATTACGTAGCTCCGGCACCAGTCTGCGACGACCCTCGCCTTGTACGAATGTCCTGACTTTCCGTCCGCCGTCCTTCCGATAGCGACGTTCGTATCCTCGTCGAACGAGTCGCAAGACACGCCGAGGACGTCCAGGTACTTGCCGTACTTTCGCAGCCACGATTCCGTCACCTTGGAGCCGTTGCAGATGATCCCGGTCGATTCGAGCTCGAGTTCGACCTTGCAGAACTGGATAATCTTGCCGATGTAGTCGGGTCGAAGGAATGGTTCTCCCTGTCGAGAGTGGAGAGGGTTAGTTGCGAAGCTGCGAAGAGCGAAAGGAGCGAGGTACGCCGGAGATGTTGATCTTCTTCATTCCTGCGTCCTTGAGCTTTCGCAAGCCGATCTTGGCGTTCTCTAACGGGACCGTAACGTCGGAAGAGTTGGTGTGAAAGCAAAACTTGCAACTGGGGAGGCGGAATCGGAGTCAGCGTTCGTTCAACAGTTCTGGTGCGACGGCGGAAGAAGAGTCGACGAGCAGGGGGAACGTACGAGTAGTTGCACTTGCGATGCGGAAACCAGTTGACTGAGAGAGGGATAGGCTCTCCTGCGGGTCCGAGGACGCGGTCCATGGTCTAGCGACTCAGGAGCGAGGGAGGTGCCGACGAGCGAGAGGTTGGCGAAGGGAGCTTGCGTTGGAGGTGGAGGTCGTGAATGAGAGCTGTAGAGTGGTCGACAGAGTAGAGCAGAAGAGTCAGGGAAGGAGCAGCTCGTAGAAGGACAAGAGGAGCGCGCGCTGCTGTCGAAGGCCTCGACGTCTCGAGGAAGAGCTCCTCCAATCCTACCACGCACCACCACCAAGAACACCTCAAGAAGCCTCCAGTCAACCTCGTTCGAGCTTGCCTCCAGCTCAGCCTCACCCGCACGGCGTTCCTTACGCTCGGAACCAAGGCATCTTCGGCGAAGGGGGTAGCTCACCATGTTTGAGCAGGATGTGGCTGGTACGCTCAGCCAACCCAGAGCGAACGTACGCCCTGCTAACGTTCTTCTCCGCTCAGGACTCATCAAGGCGCTCCGGGCCAACAAGAACCAGGAGGAGGTCGTCATCCAGCAAGCTCTCAACGAGACGCGCAAGGAGATCAAGAGCAAGGACAGCGAGGTCAAGGCTGCTGCCGTGCTCAAGCTGGTCTACGTAAGCTGCTTTACGGGAGGACAGGCAGGGGGAGGAGAGCTGATACGTTGTTGACAGCTCGAGATGCTCGGGTACTCCATCTCGTTTGCGGCGTTCGCTATCGTCGAGTGTATGAGCAGCACCAAGTACCATGTCAAGTCAATAGGATACCTTGCGGCGTCGCAGTGCTTTGACAAGGAGACTGAAGTCGCGGTCCTCGTCGTCAACCTCGTCAAGAAGGTGCGCTCTGCCCTCCCACCCAGCTGCTCCCAGCTAATCCAGCTCCCACAGGACCTCCTCTCTCCGCCTACCTCGCTCTTCTCCTCCTCCCCCTCCTCCCTCACCGTCGCCCACCTCCTCTCGACCCTCTCGGCCGTCTCTCTCCTCCTCACCCCTTCCCTGGCCCACGACCTGGCCCCCGACCTCCTCTCCATGCTCGCCCACTCGCGCCCCCAAGTCCGGAAACAGACGATGCTCGTCATGTGGCGCGTCGTACGGAGCTGGCCTGGGGTCATCGAGCTCGGGACGGGAAGGGAGGAACCAGGGGAGGATCCGTGGATTGAGCGATTGAGGGAGCGGTTGGCAGACGATGACATTGGAGTCGTGTCCGCGACGGTGAACCTCGTCTGCGAGTTGGCGAGAAAGGATCCGGGGACGTACTTGCCGCTGGCGCCGGAGCTGTTTGGCCTGTTGACAGAGAGCACGAACAACTGGATGCTCATCAAGATCATCAAGCTGGTGAGTGCGCCTGGCAAGGTGCGGGGACAAGGGAGCTAATGCATCCTGCCTGGACAGTTTGCTGTCTTGACTCCCATGGAATCTCGACTCGTCAAGAAGCTCGTACCGCCCTTGACGGAGCTCATCGAGACGACGCCAGCGATGTCCCTCCTCTTCGAGTGCATCCAGACTTCTATCGTCGGAGGGATGCTGAACGGGCGGGAAGGAGATGCGCTGGCGGCCACCTGCGTCGACAAGCTCAAGGGATTCCTCGAGGACGTCGATCAAAATTGTGCGTTCCTTCCTGCGTCTTTCTCTCTTTCGCGTGGTAGCTAAGACGATATCGCATTGTCGCAGTGCGATACATTGCTCTTGTTGCTCTCGTCAAGATTCTCCCTACCCATCCTCACCTCGTCGCGACGCACCACGACACCATCCTTTCCTGCATCGACGACCCCGACATGTCGATCCGCATGCGCGCCCTCGACCTCGTCGAAGGCATGGTGCGTCCTTTCTCTTTCGCTTCATCGAGTTGTGCCCTAATCAAGAGCTCCCCAGGTCGATCGCCGCACCCTCCAACCCATCGTCCAGCGCCTCATGACCCACCTGCATCCTACCCCTCTCCCAACCGCCTCGGTCGCCTCTCGTCTCCAAGCCCAACAAACCCCCGACGCCACTCCCCCCGCCGGGCCCGTCGTCCTCTCAACCTCGTACCGCACCTCCCTCGTCGCTCTCATCCTCCGCATGTGCTCCAACTCGACCTACGCCCACGTCTCCAACTTTGAGTGGTACATCGACAAACTCGCAGAGCTGTCCTACATCTCGCTCCTACTTTCGCAGGACCCGACAGCTCCGCCGGCGAGTGCGAGCCTAGGGACCAGTCTCCGGGATCAGCTGGTCGACGTCGCGGCTCGCGTCAAGGCGATTCGGCCGTACGCGGTGCGAAAGATGGCGCAGCTGCTCGAGGACGAGGATTTTCTCGAGAATGGCGAAGGGGAGGACGTGGCGGAGGTCCTGGGTGCAGCGGCATGGATCTGCGGCGAGTACTGCCAGTGCGTCCTCACTCCTTCTCTCCTTAGCCATGTCTAACCCCTCCTCCTCGTGTGCGCAGAAAACTCCAAGATCCCCGACCCGTCATCGCCTCCCTCTTCGGCTCCAACACGACCTCCTCCCTCCCTCCCCGCATTCTCGCCATCTACCTCCACAACGGGATCAAAATCTACGCCAACTGGCTCTCCTCCCTCGCGTCCCACTGGAACGAATCCGACTTCGACCAGATTCGCTCAGTCACGATTGCGCTCGAAGCTCAGCTTGCGAACTGGGCGACGAGCGAGGACGTCGAGCTGCAGGAGCGAGCGGCGGAGGTACGAGGGTTGCTCGAACTCGTTCGAAGAGGGCTCGACGCGCCTCGACCCGTCGAGCGCTCTGAGAACGGGTTCGGATCGACGTCCGAGGAGCCGTACGATGGCCAGGGCGGGTTCGAGGAGGTCGCTACGAAACTCCCTCCGGCGTGTTTGGCGCTCCTCGCTCCCCTCTTCTTTGCGCACGAACTCAATCCAGTCAACCCCAAGGCGCAGAGCATGGTCGCGCTCCCCGATGGACTCAACCTCGATCTCGTCATCGTTCCGCGCGCGGGGAGGCGGCGGGAGGAGGAGGAGGTGGAGGAGGAGGTGGACGAGTTTGGGAGAGCGGTGGGGAGGCCGGCGGTACTGCTGCCTGAGGATGGGGAGAGGAAGAAGGGGAAGAAGGGGGTAAAGGGGAAGGGGAGGCGGAAGGAGGTGGGGGAGGAGGATCCGGAGGAGTTGGCTCGCGTGCGTTTTTCTCTCTTTCCATTTTCTTTCATGCGCGCAGCTGATATTCTATCCCTCACAGCTCAAAGCCGAACGACTCGAACGCCAACGCGAAGATCCCTACTACGTCGGCTCCTCCACTCGTCAACCTACTCTCGAGGAGGAAGACGACATCGACTCGATCCCCATCGTTCAGCTCTCGCTCGATTTCGCCCCGGCGGCGGCAAAGAAGCGGACGCCCTCTCCTCCACCGAGGGTACCGACGCCTCCGCCGGTACATATCGATGTCGAGGGGGAGATGCCAGAGGGAATTGAGGTGGCGAGTGAGGTGGCGAAGGTCGAGGTGGTGGTTGAGGAGGAGAAGGAGGAGGACAAGGTCGAGAGTGTTGCGACCGAGGGAGTCGTGACCAAGGTCGTCAAGAAGAAGCGGAAAGAGCCGGGGGAGAAGACGAAGAAGAAGAAGAAGGTCGAGGTCTTTTGAGTAGGATTTTGGGGCGGAATCAACAGCAGCGTTTGGTCGAAGCGGTTCTCTCGGTTCTCTGCTCTGCTCCTCGTCGTCGCACAACATCCCAGGAACAACGTCCGTAGCATAGTATCCCAGGAACAAAGAGTTGCAGCCACTATAAAACACGAATCTGCTCGGAAACCCAGGGAACCAGCGCGACGACTAGTTCCTCCCGCTCCTTACTGCTCGTTTACCCACACCGAACTTGCCCCCATACCGAGGCCAATGCACATGCTCGTCACGAGGATCTTGCCTCCCCTCTTCTTGAGCTCGGCCAGTCCCGTCGCGACCTGACGGGCGCCGGTGCAGCCGAGCGGGTGACCAAGAGCGATCGCGCCTCCGTTGACGTTGGTCTTCTCGAGGGGCAGTCCAAAGACGTCGATCATGTAGCTGCGAAGGGTGGGGTTAGCGAGGTAGGAGGAGGAGAGGAGAAGAGAGCGTACCCGAACATGGAAGCGAACGCCTCGTTGACCTCGAAGAGATCGACGTCGTCGACCGTGATGCCGGCGCGAGCGAGAGCCATGGGGATCGCAATGGAGGGTCCCTGCGAAGAGCGAAGGTCAGTCTCCAGCCCTCGGGGAAGAAAGAGCGAACGCACGATCCCCATGATTCGCGGGGCCAATCCTCCTGTCATCGTGCAGACGTGCTTGGCGATGATCTCGAGTCCAAGCTCCTCTGCCTTGCGCCTCGTCATGAGGAGAACACCGGCGACTCCGTCGGTGATCTGACTCGCGTTTCCGCCCGTGGTCGTTCCGTTCCCCCACTGAGGGAACGCAGCGCGAATCTTGGACAGCCCCTCCTTGGTCGAATCTCCTCGAATGCCATCGTCGGCGGTGACGGTAACGCGCACGCGCTGAGGCTTGGGAGCACCGGCTGCGGCGGGGGTCTTGGGGAGTTGGAGGACCGTGATGGGGAGGATCTCGGCGTCGAACCGACCGCTCTGCTGAGCGGCGTACGCGCGCTGGTGGGAGATGGCGGCGAGCTCGTCCATGCGCTCGCGAGTGATGTTGAAGTCCTTGGAGACGTTCTCCGAAGTCCAGCCCATGCTGCGGGACGAGGGGATTAGCTGGGTCGACTGGGGGATTGGAAAGGGACGCACGGGTAGACGCAGTCCTTGGCGACGGGGTGGGATAGGATGTCCTCGCAGAAGGTGGAAGCTCCCGAATCAGGGCTGGACAATCGGCGTCAGTGGGGAGAGGTCGAGGAGGGAGGAGGAGAACGCACTTGGCACTCATGTTCTCGAATCCGACAGCGTAACCGATCTCAATCTCGCCGTTCCTGATCGAGTTGGAGATGGCCTGGATGGCCATGAGTCCCGAAGAGCAGAAGCTGAGGCATCCGTCAGCTCGAGTCTTCCGTGCTCCCCCACTTTGAAACGTACCGGTTGATGACCTGGACGGGGGTGGTATCCGGGAATCCAGCAGCGAGGGCGGAGGCACGGGCGACGTAGGGGGCGTTGGGGGAAAGGACGGTGCCTGGAGAGAGGTCGGGTCAGCAACGCCGAGCAGCAAAGGTGGGGGGCAGGTCGAACGCACCGACGCAGATGTCTCCAACGAGAGCGGGATCAATCTTCATCTGAGGGATAGAGGCCTGCAAGAACCCAGCGCGAAGAATCAGCTTCCTACCCCACAGTTCACTTCCCGGGGCACCGTACCTTGAGGAAAGTCGTGAGGAGTTCGTCGGTCCCCATGTCCTTGTAGTTTCCCTTGCGAGCCTTGGCCGTAGGCGAGCGGAGCGCCATAGTGACAACGACTGTGGTGCCGGGGGACGTCAGCTCTCCGTCTTCGGCTCGGGAGGGAGAAGGACTCACCATCGTCGGGGGATTTGCGGAGGAGCTTGGCGACACCAGAGGTGCCACGGACAGTATCGAGGGCGGATTGGACAAAGCTGGTCATTGCTGGTTCTTAGAGATGGGTGAGAGCCAGGCAGCGAGAGATTTAGAAGACGTTCCCCCGGCAAACGCTCACCTCGCGCCGACGAGACGCCGCCTAAACGTTGACGAGATCTCGTCCCGCGGACCTTGCACGCGAAGAGTCCTGTTCACTCCAAGCAAGGCCAGCTCAGCAGTACCAGAAGGAATTGAGCCGCTGCGAAAAGAGCGCTATTTACCCGCAAAAAAATGATTCCCTACGAAGCTGCTTCTCAACGAAACCCAACGCCGTTCGCCTTGCCCCCGACCTCGTAGAACCGCTCCTCCCACTCCCTGAGCACCGGGTCCTCCTCCCACAGCCCCACTCCCATCACCCCCTCCTCCGGCTCCCTAACCGGACAACTCCAACTCCCCTCCCCCAATCCCTCCCACCTCGTCTCGACGCAAAGGACATACGCCGTTCCCATATGACTCGAATGAAATATGGTACTGAGGCCTCGTTCGAGACGCGCGCGATCTTGGATGTGGAGAGGAGCAGGGAGGAGAGCGAGCCCTTGCGCGTTGGCGTTGGCGAGGTGGTCCGCGTTGAGGGGGAATGAGATGTTGGTGGGAGACGGGGGGAGGACGAGGGATTTAGTGCGACCCCAGGTGTTGCCAGACCTGAATTGCCTGCGACAAACGGAGGTCAGAAGGCGTCGAGGGGAGGAAAGAGGGACAGACCCTGCGATATGCTTGATGAGGTTCGCGTGGATGAACGCGACGTCCCCGTTGTGGTCGTGCTGAACCATCGTATGACCGCACCACCGCTTCGTAGCGATCTCGTCGTCCCTCCGCCAGCTCGCTGCTCCTAGGTGACGACCGGGGACTGCCCACCGCTTGCGAAGCGCGAGGAGGGCGTATCGGAAGAGATCCTTGTCCCCGTCGCTCAGGGTGAAGAAGAACTCCCAGCGAGAGAGCATGTGGGCGACGAGGACGAGCACGTCGAGGTGGTGCTTCTTCGTGACGACGAGTTGGCCGGCTTCGGTCGTCCATTCGTCGCGGCACTGCACGCCGACGATGCTCCAGATGGCCTGCGTCGTTCGCGGAAAAGTTAGAGAGGGTTCGTAGGAGGTAGGAGAACGAAAGTACGTTTTCTGAAGAGTCCTTCCAGTAGTCGGGCCAGAGCATCACCCCAAACTCGAGGTAAGCAGGGGCGTCGAACAGCGGGGTTACGTCCTTCGCCGGTAGGGAATCACTGCGGAACTGGTCAGTAACAGCAACGGAAAAGGGAGCACCCGAGAAAACGCACGAATCAAGATAGAGCAGTTCCTCGAAGGAGGACTGGACGAGCGCGGCTCCTTTGATGTGGAAGCTCTTTGCCCGATCCGCATCGGCCTGCTTCTCGAGTCCTTGCACTTCTCGCGCAACGGCGTTCAGCTTGGTGTACTCGAAGACTTGCGCGGACGTCGGTAGCTCGGTTGGGAAGTGGAAGATCTCGGCTGGGAGGTCGGTGCCAAAAGACCGCAAGAGCCGCAAAGAAGTGATGGCGCGCTCGAACGTATCCTGCAGCACTCGTTAGTTGCTCCTCGCCACTGTGAGGGGAGAAGGACGTACCGCATTCCCAGCCGTAAAGACGATCCCCCTCCTCCCCTTTTCCTCCTCCCGCACGACCAGCTTCCCCTCCTTTTCCGCTCGCTCCAACACTCCAACCAACTCGTCCCTAACCTCCCTAATCCTCTCCCCCGTCTCCAAAAGTCTCCACACCTCCTCCGCCTTTTCCCGCAGCACGACATTCTCGTTCCTCCGCACACTCTCGTTCCCGCACGTCTCGTCGTTGAACACCCTCCAATCGCTCCCGTTCGCGATAGGGGACTGCTTCCACGCTGCAAGTCGCATCTCGAGCGTCGCTTTGAGCGTGAAAGCGACCGAGGGAGCCTCCCACCGCCTACCCTCTCCATCAACAGTGAGCCTCGGAGGAACGTGGGTGCAGACGGCTGGAGCTCTCACGTAGATTTGGGTAGGCGGGGGGAACGACAAGAAGAGGTGAAGAGTGAGGAGGGAAAGGAGGGCGGAGAGGAGGAAGAGGGCGCGGAAGAGAGGGGTTTGGGAGAGGCGCTTGAGAGAGGAGATGGAGGGGGAGGGAAGTCGTAGGGTTGTCAAGAGGAGAGAGTACCGGTTGGCGCCAGCCATTGGCGGGGGCGGAAGCCAGAAGCAGAGCTGTCGAAGTCAAGAAGCGTCGGAGAGAGAAAAACAAGCTCGAGTGCGCGCGCGCCCCCCTCGGAGCTCAGGCACTCCTGAAGCAGTTTCGTTCTTGACTAGTCACTATGACGCTTTTCAAGCACCAACCAAAGCTCTCGAGCGCCCCCTCCTTCCTCGCCCTTCCCCTCGGCGAACTCGCCACGTTTGCTCGAATCGGCGAAGCTCTCACCTCGCGAGAACAGGCGCGTCGAGAACTCACCCACACCGTCGAACTCCAACGGAAAGCAGGCTTAATCTCACCGAGTGGGTCAGGAACGGGGCGTGAACGATTCGCGGTGGGGGAAGGGCTGCATCCGGAGCACAAGGGGAAGAACAGGTGCGTTGGGGTGGATGAGCGTCGACGGGGCTCTGGGAGCTGATGGAGGCGCGACAGGTACTGCGATATCGTAGCGTACGATCGTACCCGAATCCTGCTTCCTTCTATCGACGGAGAAGAGGAGTACGTGAACGCCTCGCTCGTCTGGGAGCCTTCCATCGGAATCGCCTCCCTCCCCTCGCACCCCTGGATCGCTGCTCAAGCTCCAGTCCCCTCCACTCTCCACGCCTTCCTCTCTCTCCTCCTCGTCTCTCCCACCTCCTCCGCCTCGACTGCATCCATCCCTCCGCCCTCCCTAATCCTCCAGCTTACGCCTCTCGTCGAAGGAGGCCGGGCCAAGTGCCACCCGTACTTCCCGCACACGGTGGGCGAGACTTTGGTGGTTCCTGGACGTCGAGGGGAGGAGGGGTTATGGGTGCAGCTGGTCGGGAAGGAGAAGAAGGACGGGCGGAGGACGAGCCAGCTCCTCGTAGGCTGGCAAGGCGAGCCAGGTCGCAAAGTCACGCATGGTGCGTTCCCTCTCCTCCCCCAGTCGTACTCAAAGCTAACCCCGAAACGAAAGTCGAATACCTCGCCTGGCCCGACCACGGCGTCCCCAACTACCCCTCCCACCTCCTCGCCTTCATCCGAACCATGACCTCCCTCCACCACACTCTCTCCCCGCTCTCCCCACCCCTCCTCCACTGTTCAGCTGGCGTAGGCCGAACAGGAACCTACCTCACCATCGCCTCCCTCCTCCCCCTCCTCTCCCTCTTCCGCACCGCTCCACCGCCTCTCGAACCTCTCGAACATCCGTCAAATCATCCCCTACCGCCGTACCCCGCCGACGAACTACTGCCTGGCACGAGGGACTACGTGGGGTTGACGATCGACGGGCTGAGGGACCATCGCACGACCATGTGCCAGACGCTCGAGCAGGTGCGGTGGTGCTACGAGGCGCTGGAGGTGGCGTGGAGGGAGGGGATCGAGGATTGAGGAGCGTTGCGAGAGGAATATAGATAGGCCCAGCTGCGAAACGGATTATCATTTTGCTCTCGCTGCTCTCCCTCTCGCTACTGCTCTGTACAAGCTCTTCCAATGCCTACACAACTCCCTCCTACGCACTCCCCCTTCCCAACAACGCGTTCTTCTCGCCTACGACGCCAAGGCTCGACCGAACCGCGCCCACAACCCTCCTGAAAACATGATCGTGATCTGAGAGATGAGCAGCACCTCATCCCCATTGAACATGGACTCGGGCGGCTGAACGTCCGGCGCGAGCGAGACGGTGTCGTACGTCTGGAGAAGGCGAATGAGAGCGAACGAAGCTTCGTTGTACGCTGCTCGCGGGGAAAGGTTCAGTGTTGCTCGGAGGGGTGGCGTGGAGGGGGGACGTACCGAAATTCTGTCCGAGGCAGATACGCGGGCCGGCGGAGAATGGCTGGTGCGGGCGAGGTTAGCGAGTGGGGAAGTGGGAGGAGGAGGAGGGACGAACGGTGAAGATGAACGGGTTGGCTTTGAGGTACTTTGAGCGCTCGTCGGTCCAGCGATCTGGGTCGAACGACTTTGCATCGGGACCCCAGAGGGCTTCGCGACGTTGGAGGTTGAAGATACTCCAGGAGACCTGTTCGGGGTTCGTTCGGTTAGATGTTCCGCGCGCGAGAGGAAGGAGGAGGGGACGTACGCGAGTTCCAGCGGGGATGTAGAGCGGCTTGCCTTCGCAGATGATCACGTCCTCCTTGACCGATGCGCGCATGTTGAACGGCACTAAGCTCCTCGTCAGCCTCGCTCCCCGAATTCCCACTCGAGCAAAACGCACCAGGAGGGAAGAGCCGCAGGACTTCGTTGAGGAATGAACGGAGGTACTTGATCCCGCGCGCATCGTCATACGTAGGCGTCTCGGTTCCTACGGCGCTGAGGATTTCGGAACGGAGACGAGCGAGGATGGCGGGGTTCCGAGCGAGGACGTAGATGGCCGAAGAGAGGGTCGACATGGTCGTATCGCGGCTTCGGGCACGAAATCGTTAGCGAGTGAATCGGGGAGGAAGAGAGGGGTAGCGCACGCGGCGAGGAGGATGTTGAGGACTTGGTCTTTGAGGACTTTGGGATCGCGAGTCTGTTGGATCAGGGAATCGAGGAGGCACCCGTCGTCCTCCCCATCCTGGTCGACCGTCCTTGGCTTCGATAGCGCACGCTCAATCATTCCATCCACGACCGTCGAAATCGTCTGGGTTCCCTTGTCAGCTGGTGCGAAGCGGAATCTCGAGAAACGGAGGACGTACGTGCATCGGCGCCGTGTTCTTGTTCTCCTTCAACTCTGCGAGAGGCCAGAGATCTCCGAGACGAGAGCGGCGGAAGCAGTTGTGCTGAACTGCGTTGAAGGCGTCTGCGAAAGCGGGAGTTTAGAACGCAAGCGAGGAGACTCCGCGAAGGACGCACCGAGGAACGAGGACGAGTTGCCCTTCTTGGTCATAAGAGTCGAATCGATATCGTCAATAGATCTCTGCGGGAGGTACACCGTCAAAGCGAGCTTGTAGGCTGAGGCGAGAATTCCGCACGATCGATCCTCCCATCAGGAATTCAGTCGCCGAGTCGAGCGTGAACCGACCAAAGAGCTCCTGAACGTCGACTGCCCCGTTCTTGTTTGCCAAAGAAGGCGTTGGAGAAGCGGCGAGTCGGTCGAGGACGGTGATGAGGTGATCGGCGTGCTTTGCGAAGGTGTGGAAGTCGGAGATTTTTTCGGTCGCAAAGTAGGGACGAGTCATGGCGCGGTGTCCTGGCATAAAGTGTATCAGCAAGGTGTTTGGTGGGAAGAAGAAGCTAGGAGGAACCTTTCCACATCTCCCTGTCGGAATTGAAGATTCCAGAGCCTCGAAACACGAAAGTCAGTCTCGGCTCGCGAGCTAAAAGGGAGGAACTCACCCAGAAAGTCGTCAAACACGCCGTTGAAGAATTCTCCCTTCTCATAGTTGAAGAACGTCGTCCCCGTGAGCATGTGCTTGACCACCGCCGGGTCCGTCGAGAAGATGGTCGTCCCACCAAAGAAGCCCAAGTCGAACGTGGCAGTGTCGTAGGCATCCATCAGCTCCATCCAGTAGGTACCCGGAGTTTCTCTCATGAAGCGAGCGAGAGAGGTGCGCAAGATCTGAGATGGAGGATCAGCTGGTGCCCTGCGACGAAGACACGACAAGGACGCACGTCAATGTTTCCGGGCAGCTTCCCTCGAACGCGAGGTACTGGAACTGCTCCCATCCTGTGCGCGTCCCTCTCATTCTTCCACTGCTTGAATCCAGCGCTGGTATAGATGAGGACGGAGCTGGTCGCGAGGTAGAGGAGCGCCGATTCGAGCCAGCTGGCCCTGAAGCCGGTGCGAAAGAGGAGGCTGAGGAGGAAGGCGGGGAGGATAAAGAACTTGGAAGCAGTGACGAGGAGGTTGACCCTGCTGCTAGGCACTGCGTAGACGAACGCCGGGGTGAGTGAGAGAGCGCGACAGGGGGGGTCAGTAGTGTTGGGCTCTTTGAAGGCTCACTGATGGCTGGCCCTGGGTCCTGGAGTGGGTGGTTGACGCTGTAAGCTTGAGCACTCGTGCCTTGCCCGTCGAAGAGAGGCGAACTCTCCGTTCAAACGGGCAAGGCGGCTTCCTCGACGAAACCGGGCTTCGGCCTCGACTACAATATTTGAAAGTATTTCTAGCTAGGTAGTCAGTACGGCGCCCTCGACGACGAGCAGGCCTCAAGCTGTGTTCTAGCCACGAGCGAGACGATTAGGACGAGCTGGTAAGAAGCTCAGCTCCTACAGGTGTCAGCTCCAGCTCATTAGTTCTTCTTGAGCAGCTCATGCCGTCGTTGTCCCTCTTTGACCAGCCTGGAGCAAGGCTTCAGAGCTTGGACGAACGCAAGCAGGCTGCATTCGTACAGGCAAGTCCTTGAGAAGCTCAACCTTACGCACCGCAGAGCTAACCGCGACCCTGCTCAGCTCAAGGCCGTCTGCGTCCACCTCGTCTCCTCGGCTCGAGCTCCCCCGACCGCCTCCAGCCGCCGCACGACGCTCGAGCTTCTAGCCCAGCTCAAGAAGCAGCTCGCCTCCATCCCCAGCGGCATCTTCTCCCCCGCCCTCGCCAACTACGTCTTCTTCCCCCTCTCCACTCTCCTCCAACCTGGGACAGACGGCCAAGCGCGCGGAGATGCACTCCTCGAGGCGACGATGGAAGCTCTCGAGGTGCTTATAACCAAGTGGCGCGAGTGCCCAGGAGCCGGGATGGACAAACGCGTCCTGCACGAGCTCTGGATCATGTCCATCTTGACGCTCGGAGGACCTCTCGACGCGGCGGGACCGACCAAGGGCACGGATGCTGGCAAGGGCAAGGGGAAGGAGGTGGAAAAGACGGAGGAAGCCAAGCTCGCTATCGTCAAGGTCCTGCTCGCGTTGATGAAACCGACCGGGCAGGCGAAGCTCCCTGTGGACGACGAGGACGAGGACGATCCGCTCGGCGAGTCGATTGACTGGACCACGGACGAAGCTATCCCTCCTCTCAAGCCTGATCTCCTTCCTCCATCGCCACCGCCAGCTCCGCAACTCCCCATCCTCTTCCACACCCTCACGACCTTTATTGACCTCTCCTCCACGCCATCCTCCCTCCTCTCCCTCCAAC
>JANGFH010000245.1:0-22551 GCA_025758715.1 Glaciozyma martinii | reverse complement strand
TTGGTTACTGAGGTCTCGTCAGCTAGGCTGGAGAGAGCTACACGGTGAAGAGGACTTACCTGAGGTCTCGTCAGCTAGGCTGGAGAGAGAGCTCAGGCGGCGTCAACTTCGAATCTACACTAAACAAGTATCCCACGATCTGCTTGAGAGTCCCCGCCACTCGGGGCAGCTATCGATCGTCCTCCATTCCTCCATCCTCCTAGGCAAAGGGCGCAGTCCTTGCACCGATACCTCGACGCGAACAACAGGTGCTTCAAGTGCCATCGAACGAAGGTCTTCCACAAGTCCAAGACGTGCGACAACAACTTTGCCAAAGGTCCGATCGTCATTCCTGCCGGCTGGGACAAAGCGACCAACACCATCGGGCCGGCCGGTGAGCGCGGCGAGCTCCTGGGAGGCAAAAAACAAGTGAGCAGAGTGGGACTCGAACCCACGCCTAATTAAAGACACGGAAGCCTGTGTCAAGGATAAGCTTGCGGAAGCTATAGTGACGACAAACCTCTTCAACTGAATCGTGCTTCCCAGTGCTGGGCTGCCACCTCGAGTTATTCTCTCCTCGACGCAAAAGCACCTTTGTGAGTCCCCTCAGCTCGGGACTTCAACCTCCCCACCCTCGAAGAGTGCTCACAAAGTTGTCTCCCTCACCCCTGCAGGTCCAGCTCGCCTTTTTGGAGTCACAAAGATCTCCCGCAAGCTCAAACTTTCTCAGGCTTGCCGGAGGTGCTTCCTCTGAGCCCCGTTTATACCTTTGCTGCGGGGGAGAACGGTGGGGGACACTTTGTGTGAGGGAGGATCAGGGCCGCGAGTGCGAAGAGGCCGACTCGGTAAATTCTCATCGGATTCACTTGGGGATTCATTCCTCTTGTTCGCAAGGCTTAGCTGATGCGTTCTGCGGGCCAAAACCAAGCTTCCCAGAGGAGAACAACGGGAGGGAGCGTAACTCGACGGGTTTGGCTCGGAATGGCCTCGGAGTTGAACGTACAGCTTCATATAGCGCTGAAAAACCCCCTAAACATCAATGGACAGATGATCGAGCGGTTAAGATGCTAGACTTCCGTCGAGGGACGTTTTGATGGGCCGCGACTAGTCGCTGCTGAAAAGGAGTGAGGGAGAGAGAGTGACTCCCCTGGGCCTCGCTTGAGGGGATTCTGCACTGGCTGATCTTTTCCCAGTCTATTCGACTCCTTGCTGGTATCCACCAAGAGCTTGAAGGAGCCTAAGCTGCCCAAAGCCGTCAAGGTGATAATCAACCCCCGCGCCCCCGCGAGACTTCCTCGGACTTCCGGCCCGCTCCGCCCCGAACCTCTCTCAACTTCGAGCTGGCCTGATACGGGGCCATTTCCCGCCCGAAGTTGACCGGAAACAGGTGCAGTGGGGTGTAAAAAGAGAAGCGGCCACGCGACAAAAAGGTATGAACAGAGTGGGATTCGAACCCACGCCCATTTCTGGACTAGAAAACCTTTCGGCCTGGATCTAGCATCTTAGGCCAGCTCGATCATCTGTCCGTTGATGTTTCTGACGTCCCCAGCGCGTATGTAGATGTACGTCCAACTCCGAAGTCATTCCGAGCCAAACGCGCCGAGTTGGCTTTTCTCTCTCCCCCCACAGCTCACCCCACATCTCCGCTGCTATGAAGGAGTCGTTCAACCTCCTTAGAGGTCTCTGCAATGCCCCAGTTGGTTGGGAGCCAGCATACCAGCGTGACTTGACTTGCCCAGCAAACATTCCTCACCCCCACAGAGCACCGTTTTGGAGCCCGCCCCTTGCCAGCCGCTGCCACAAAGACCTAGAGTTCCAGCGGATATCCGAGCGGCTCTAGTGGTAAAGAGGAAGCGAAGGGAGCGGGAAGCGGCGGGAGCGCGCCTCCGCAAAATCACCTCCCCAACCCCACGAGATGAGAACAACACCGAGGTGAGCGCAGGGAGGAATCAGGCAAGCAGGAAGAGGTCAAGCTGTAGAATGCACGCTCTCCTCGGCCTGAGATTGGAGTGGAGAAGGAGAGCAGAGCAGACTGGCGCAGAGATTGGCCGGAAACCTCAATCCAGCGCAAGTAGAGCAGTCGGAAGACCTGCGCATCGCTACCAAAAGCTTTCGAGTTTACCAACGCTGGCGCCAAACGAAGAGAAGTAACAGCGGCGTTGCAGCTCCGCTCGACAAGCCCTCCCTCCACCTCCACCTCCCTCTCCTGCGAGACTCCTCCCGTCATCCTTCCACCTCGCGATATACCAGTCCCAATGCCTCCGTACAAAGATCATCACAGCGCTGTAGCCCTCTCGCCCTTGCCCACGACCCACGTCCCCCACACGACCTCGAAGGCGGCGCCTCCTCGAGCTCCTCCCCAGCCAGCCAGCCTCGCCGCTCGGCGGAACGGCGCACCTTCATGCGGCCTCCGTAGCAGCCTCCTTTAGCTCCCGAACCGCTGCCCCACTCCGTTCCCTCCCTGGGGCTTCTTGCAGCTCAGCAGCTGCCCATTCTCACGGCTCACAAGTCCCGTTCCTCCTCTCGCCTGCTCTCCCCCAGGTCCCTGCCCTTCACCGCCAGCGATACGCCTGCCAGGAACTTGGCGATCGGAGCCAGTGATAGCGGTGGAGAGGAGGGGTTGCGGAAATCGATCAGAGAGGGTGCGAGGAGCTTGCAAGGCGGATCGAGGAGATCGCTGGGGGCGGCCGGCGTGGCGTGCAGGAGCGAGATAGCTTGAAGGAGCCGAGCCTAGAAGCGCTCTTCTCGAGGGTGGTCCCGAGAAGCAGAGAGACAACGGCCGCGAAGAAGCTTGCGAAGGGCGACGCCCTTCCCCGCTCTCTCCTCTACCATCGAACACGCCACCTCTGCTCCAGGACTCTTGTGCCCAGCTTGGGACCGTCGCCTGGCAGCCGCGTCGCTCTGCACGGCGTGCCTTCGCCTGGCGGCTCTTCTTCCTCCTGCCACGTCGCGCTGCTCACGGTACGCTTCCGCCTGGCGCTCTGCGCCACGGTCCTGACCCCATACCTTTGCAGCCATAGCTCAAGCCTCGCTATTCCTCCTTCGTTCTACCGCCTGGCCGCTCCTTGGCGCGTTCCGACGACGCTCGCCCCACCTTCAACAACAACCACTCCTCTCGTCGCAAGTGCTCGGCTGCACGAGGAAGAGCTTCGTTACAATCAGTGCGGCGAAGGAGGGCGGTACTAGTCGGTCCGAAAGGTTAGGGTTACGGAGGGACGCCAGTCAAGGCTATCAGGAGTACGGCGAGGGGGGTCTCAGGAGGGAGCTGGTGCGGCTTTGGAGGAGAGCTGACGAGCCTTTCTGCACATTTAGAAGCCATCGGTGCACGCTCTCGGCGCGTGGCGACGTTCACGACTCGACACTCTCAACGCTCAACACGGCTTCCCCTCACCCCAGCTACATTGTCTTCGTTCGGATCCGAGTGGCTCTCGAGCGCGAGCCCTTTGCGTGCGCTTTCTCTCCTCCCACTCCCTGCGGGCTCCACGCTGACCTGTCCCTTCTTCGGCTTCTGCAGAGACTTGAATCAATCGACCCCTCCAATCACGAGAGCACACGTCGTCACTACCTCATCCTTCGCCTTCATGCTCCGCGATCGCCATCATCGACCAACTGCCACGACGTCGCCGCAAGGACGACCTCATCGGCTCGCTCGGCGTAGACGTACCTGGATCAGCTGCGAGCGGGATCATGGAGCGAGCACTGTGTACGTCGGTTTGCGGTGGAATAGGTTTCGAGGAGCTCATCACGCGCAGTAGGAGCCGTCCGCCCTCGCTTGAAGCTCAGGCTTTCTCCCTCAGCTCGCCGATGTCAACGTCGTTCGACCCAGCGAAGCTCCCGAGGTGACCGACTCGGCTTTACGACTTTGCGCCGGTGCGTGCTCGCTCTACTCGACCGATGGGAGCTGATGGACGTCTATCGCACGGAAGTTGCTCTCCTGGAGCCCGTTCTGCCTCCCACGGCGCCTGCTTCGCCTTCGCTGCGACTTTCTTCGAAATGCCATACTGACTGCCTCTCCTTCCTCCTGCACAGAATTGATCACCTCGGCGCCTCCAATCTCCTCAGTACCCCTCCTTCCTGTTCACCCTCGCTCGCTCAGTTGTCAGCGCCACCGCAGCTCGTCATGAACGGTCACTTATGCCGCTACACCAAGCTCGTCATCACCATCATTCGGCGCGACATGCTCGTATCGGGAGGGAAGCTGTTCAAGGGAGAGTCGGGGGGAGGGAGGCCGGTGAGTCTACGGCGATGGGGTCGGATTCTGGGAGGGAGCTGACGACCTGTTCTCAGTCGTGTGGGGGCACGACTGCCGCTCGCTGGCGCTTGGCTGTCGCCTGCGCTTGGTCAAAGTTCGCTTCCGTCGGCCCCTCCAGCTTGGAGCAAGTGTACCGCCTACGTCAAGCCATGCTCAGGAGCTTACACGGGTACGCATGTGGAGGTCGATCGCAACGAGCAGGAGAGCTGACGATGTTTGCTCGGACAACATTCATGATTTCGCAGACGCCTTCTTCTCCTCGAACCCGAGCTCACCGCCTCCTCGTTCGCTCGCGCGCAGAACCCCTCGATGTCAGTTCGCTTCCCTTGATCGAGCTCAGCATTGAGCCTCGACCTCGACCTCGACCTCACCACAATCTTTGCCTCGACCTCGACTGCAAGCTCATCACCTCAATCCTAGCAACTCCATTGTTGCCACCCATCCACCTCATCTTCATCCCCGCCTCGCCTCGAGCACGATTGGACAACCTCCGCAACCTCCTCTACCGACTTTGTCCTCAACGCGTGACGGCGTCGTCTTCAGCCCCCTGGATCAAGCGTGAGATCGAGTAGGAAGGAGGGAACGTTGGGAACAGAAGGGGCGGGGAAGGGAGATCTCGTGGAGACGCGCCTGGAATGGCAAAGCTGGAGACGCGGTGCAGCGTTGCTCGACGACTTTTTTCGCAATTGAAGCGCACTGCTCTCTTCTCACGAGTGCTCGCAAAAGTGATGCTGTACCTCGGTCTCCATTTCTCCTACGACGGACGAGGAGTCGAGGCCTCCACCACCCAGTAGTACTCCGGCGCAAGCACCTCAACCTCCTCCCTCGCGTCGCTCCCCTTGCCCCTCGCCTTGCTCTCCTTCCTCCTCGCCTTGCTCTCCTTGGTTTCCTCCTCCTTGAACCATCCGGAGGGAGCGCTGGCAGGGCCGCAGGTAACGCCGGTCTGCACGACGCCGGCAATGTCGAACAGCTGCCGAAATCGCCTGACCCGCTCCTTCGTGTTGGCGCCGAGGGGAATGATGGGCTTTTCGCCTTTCTTGAGGAGCGTGTTGTATTTCGGGAGGATGGGGTGGCCGCAGAGGAGGCACTCGAGCTTCGAATGACTGTTGCCGACGGTGACGCAGACGTTGTTGAAGATCAAGTCGCTCGGCCAGTCGGATGAGCGCTCCGAGTCTTCGATCGAGTCTCTGCGAGAGCCAGGATAAGTCTGGATAGCGAGCGAGAGAGACAGGAGGATCGATCGTCAAAAATGATCAACCGTCAACGCACCGAGTCAGTTCGCCGTGCCAGTAGTCCAGGTTCAGTTCTGCAGAGGCATCAGGCCATCAGCGTTCAGTCCTGGGAATGCAGTCTTGCGAAACGAGACGCACGACCGCAGCGGATCAGCTCCCAGCTCTTGAAGACTCCCTTCGTCTGGCTTTTGGTCGATTCTGACGGCGAGAGTCGATCAGCGAAAAGCACAGGATGGGAGAGAGAGGTGGCGCACTGTCAAGCTTGATCTTCTTGTTGTTGTCAACAAAGAGCTGGGGGACTCCTTGATTCCCGGTGGAGTAGTGAGGGGGAACGATTCCAGCGGAGGAGGTCGGCGGAGTGTGGGGAGTGTAGGGAGTCCAGTTGTAGCCGGGGTGGAGGAAGTCGATCGGGCTGGAGAAGAACTCCTCACTGCGCTCGGTGCGGACTGGGGGTTGAGGGAATTAGACCTGGGTTCGTTCGACGCGTTCGACGCGGAGAAGGGACCCACTCTTGTCCCATCGCTCTTCTCGCTCTTTTTGGGTAGTGTTCTCCAAACCTGCGAGCAGGGTAGAAGTAGCAAGCAGCGACACGCTCGAGGACCGAAAAGCGAAAGACGCACGATCAACTATTCGCTGCTTTGCAATCCGCGAGTATCCGCCGACGCCGTGGTTGGCAAGGTCTAAGCCCAGATGGAGTTAGCTCGGAATCTAGGAGGTCTGGAGGAGAACGCACGAGTCGCGTTAGACTTCTTGATCCTCTGCTGCTCTTGCTCGTCGGTCACTGCGCGATGATTTCATCAGCGACGTCGGCGGGAAAGGAGAGAAGGACGCACTGTTGGCACAAATGAGGGCACCTCGCTTCGAGATCATCTCAAAGAGAATCGTCGGGTAGGTTCCCTTCTTCCGCTGGAGCTTGCGATCCCAGACCGCGGGAGCCCTCGGCGCCTCAAAGTCGAACGAGCTCTCGATGTATCCCTTGTTGATGGCGAGGTTGCGGATAAGCTGAGGAATTGAGCTGGGCGAGCGTTCGTGCGAAGGCTTGTCCGTAGGTCCGTTCGGTCGTCCCATCAACACCTTCTCGTCCTTTCAAAGCGAACTAAGGATGCGATCCGGCTCCTCGTACCCGCGCGACTTTCTGTCGTCCTTGTTCGAAGTCGAGGGGCGAGGAGGCAGGGCGTTCTCCGAGTAGTACGAACGAGCGCCTGCAGAAGAGGGTTAGAGGTGGCGAAGCGAGTGCGGAATTTCGGGCTACGAGAACGCACTTGGGGGCGGCTCGCGTCCAGTCCCACCAAAGTAGATCATGTTGCCCGCCAAGCCCTGTGGGGCCCGCCTCAGCAAAGGGCCCGAAAGCGGTATGGGGAGGAGAAACTCACGCTGGCGAGAGACTTCAAGTACTGCTCGATAGACGCCGTGGCGTACGTACTCTGGCTGGGATGATCGGGAGAGACGCCAGCGCTCTTGAGGATGAGCTTGCCGCTCGTCAGATCCTTTGCGCAGCTGAACCTCTGCGTGAAAATCAGCTCCCGCACGCGAGCCCAGCGAGCGAGTCCAACGCACCACAGGCACGTAGTAAGTTCCCGCCTCGAGGCCACAGTACTTGAGCGATGGAGTAGGACACTGCAGGTCCTCCTCGATGAAGACCTGCCCGAGCTTCTTGGCCGCCGACTTGATGAACCTGTCCGTCTCGCGGATGACCGGAGCTCCGGAGAAGGCGAAGAGGCTCCCGTTCTCCAGCGCCTGCTCGACGTTCGCGGCGTGGACTTCGAAGAAGAGGTCGACGATCTTGAGACGGAGTTCCTCGTTGGACGGGAGGCTCGTCATCCTGAACTGGGCAGCCGCCTTGATCCCATCTCGGTCTGATGCGCTATGAATCGGAAACATGTCCGCCATAGACGCCTGCGAGCGCGACAACCCACATCAGCAAATCGAGCAAAAGAAAGCGGGGAAAGGAACGCACATGGAAACCGTCGATGCCCTTGAGAACATATTCTTGAGTGGTGAAGAATCGAAGCGTCGCAATGAAGGGGTTGAACGAACGTCCACCTGTATCGGGAGGGTAGAAGAGGAAGATTTGAACGAGGCTCGCGGCGTAGAAGCAATTGCTGTCAAGAGAGCTCGTCAATATTCTGCACGAGAGTCGGGCGGGAGAAAGGACGCACAACTGAAACGCGTCCGAATCCCAAACCTCGCCATTCTGCTCGTAAATCTCCTTGAACGCCGCCTTGATCTTCTCCTCAATTCGCACGTGCTCGACGTGAATGCGCTCTCGATCTTCAGGAGAGTCGCAAGGGGGTCGAGGGAACTTGGCGCGAACCTCGTTGGTGTTGATGCCGCGCTTCTCCGCGAACGCCATCAGCAGCTTGAACCCTTCGAGGCCGGGAGTAGCTGCAAAAACGGGTTAGAAAGGGTTCCAGGCGAAGCGAGAGGGGAGGAGCCAACCTTGAGCTTTGGCAGCCTGGTTGATGATCTCGTCGCTGGTGATCTTGCGCTGAGTCCTGTACTTCGCACCTGCTCCCTTGCCGCCGACTTGGATGCGAAGTCGCTCGCGTAGCTCCTCTTATTCCTCATCCTCCTCCTCGTCTCAAACTGCGTCGTCCTATTTTCGAGCGACTTCGAGGTCAGCAAAGCTCGAGCTCGAACCAAAGGAGCGAGCGAGAACAAACCTGCTCAAATTGGTCCCAGAAGTCGTCTGCTCTTCGGTCAGTGGCTGAAGCTTCAGTTGCGAGCAAAGGAAAAGCGCACCTGCGAGCAGTTAGAGGGTTAGCAACGTCCTCCCGAGTCGGAGGGAGCAAGACTCACCCTCGAGGATGCAGGCCAAGTTCGTGGTCACCACAGCTGCGCAGGAAAAGGAAGAGATGAGTACCACCTCAGAAAGTTGCGCGAAAAGCTGAACGCACAGTACTTGTCTTCAAAACAATGGTAAGCCGCATCTGCAATGAGAATCAGCAACGTCCTCAATCCCCAAAACGCCAACCGGAGGACGCACCTGGATCAAAGATCACGCCTGTGGGTTGACGGGGAAGTTAGAAACTGCTCCATTGTGGTTTGACCTAGAGCTCAGCTCGCCCATGTTGACGTCGACCAAAGCTGCGACGAAGAGCTCAGCCTCATACTCTGCAAACCGCGGGTCGAAAGACTTACTGCCATTTCCGGGGATCTCATACACTCCGCTCAATCCTTCGTACTGCTCGACTGCAGAAGAGGCGTCAGGTTTTGCCCGCAGAAAGATCGAAGACCAAAAAACGCACCAAGGGTTCCTAAGCAGGAGAGGATGTCGTCAAGCTCGCAATCCCCCTCCCCTTCCACACCTTTTACCAGCAAAGAGATACTCACCTCCATCACCGGCAGTCTCGTCTTGGACAGGACCCACACGCGCTTTCTTGTGCGGTTTGACGTCTGCGTCGACGATGGATCAGCATCGACCCCCGCTCCCTCCACCTCGGAACAGCGCACCGATGGGGTGCTCCGTTCTCCCTGAAAACAAGACGAGAGGCAATAATTAGCTCCCTACTCCCCATCACGCCACTCGACTCGAGAGAAGAACGCACCCCTCCCGCTCGACGGGCTCGGCGGCAGCGCTGGGAAGTCCTCCGTGTAGCTCCCTCCTGGCACAGTTCGAGGCGAGGCAGGCTGCAAAGTTGAGGAGGTCTTGAACGGGCCTTGGAGAGTGGGAAGCTGTGGTCGAGTGTAAGAGTCTCCGGGGAAAACTCCGTGCGAAGGTCCGGCTTGGCCAGAGCGGTTGTGGGCGTCGGTGACAGCTGGGGCGGGTGGCTTGGGAGCTGGATGAGGACGGAAGTTGTTCTGCATCGCTGGGGGAGCGCTGCTGGGGAACGGGGAGAGGGAGAAAGGCGAGGACAGCGCGCGTTGAGATCTCCCTCTCCCTCTCAAATCGGGGGTCCTCCTTGGTCTAATTCTCCAGCTCTTCCTTGCAAACGAGCGTGTCAGAATGTGTTTCTACGTTGTAAAAGGTAAGGGGAAGACATTCCGCACACTGCGGCATTGTTGTGAGCGAGTGCGGCAAAATTCCTTCCTTCGCCCTTCGCATCTTGCTTGGAGCTCGTCCTTTTTTTCCAGTTCTCTCGAAGCCTCCTCGTTGCGCGCAAAGACCGAAACAATCAAGCATACGATTCAAAGCACAGTCAAGCCGCCTCCCCCATCACCACATCATCACCCCCACCCTCGCTCCCTCGCTCCGCTCCTCCCCCCTCTCCCTCTCCCTCTCCCTCGCTCCCAAAACCCCCCTCGCCACTCCCCGCGTCGTACTTCTCCCTCGCAAGATCAATCTCCTCGAGAGTCTTCCTCCTCTGCACCTCGCCACTCCACCTCTCCTCCTCGATGATCATGCTCGGGAGAACTTCAGCAAGGAGTTCGGCTTCGTCGACGGGCCTACAGCGCCGCTGCTTGACGGCTTCGAGAACGGTGCGACGATTGTCTTGGTGGACGGCGGGGTTCCAGGTCATGATGAGGATGAGGTTGAGCATGCAAACGCCCAAAGTCGCGTAGTCGGGATTCGCCCTGCGAAATCAACGCCGTCAGCTCCAGCAAAGACCGAAAAACGAGATGGATACGCACTTGATCTCACAGTCAAATTGAGCGAGAGATTCTGTGTCGAGGACGGCCCAAGGAGTCTCGTAGATGTCATCTCGGACAGTGAAGGAGGTGCTGATGAGGGCAGACGGCGGAGGAAGAGGGACAGCCTTTGCTTTGCCCTTTTCTGTCCTCGTGCGCTTCTTCTTCTGCCACAGAAAGAGCTGATTAGAACGGTGGTCTACAGGTAGGACCGAAAGTGCGCACCTTGGGCAAGTTCGCCATCGCCGAGACCTTCGCACTCGTGCTCGACTGTCCAGGAACGTCAGCTCCGATCGCAACGCCACACGAGAGAGCTGAACTCACCTCCACTCCAGAAAATCTGTCCAAATCCGAATCGTTGCCATCTTCCGTCTCCCCATCGACGTCCATCGCTCCCGACCTCCCCCCCCCCCTTCACAGCTCCGCCGGAGCTCCCAGTGCCCCATCCTCCTCACCAGGTTTCTCCCCCTTTCCCTTTGAGCGTTCCAGACGCACTCGCCGTCGGAAGGTCCTGGGCCAGTCCTCCAAAGGGGTCGGCGGAGGTGAGGGGAGTTACGCCCGCGGAGTTGGTCTTTGGGGTTCCCGAGGAGAGAGCGGCGGGGACGGAGGGTCGACTGGTGGCAGGCTGGTGGTACGTTCGACGTGCGGAAGGAGAGCTGTGGGGGGAGCGGGGGAAGAAGGCTGCATTGCTGGAGGCGAGAGGAGCGGGGAGCGGTCGAGGTGAAGGGTTTGTCGGAGGAACCGGAGGGAGAGGTGCAGCGAGCTGAGCGAGAGTGGCGGGGATCTGTAAAGAGTTAGTCGATCCGGGGGAGCGAGAGGAGGAGAAGGGACACACGGAGCCAAACATGACGGTGGTGCGAGCGACGTTCGCTCCGGTCCCGGAGCCCTGTGAGAACCATTCAGCTCCCGAAGCTCCTCGAAAAAATGAGTTCACACTCACCGACAAGGCAGGAAGAGGAGCAACAGGGACTTGAGGGGCGACAGGGGGACGAGGAGCTTGGGCGGCTGGGAGAGGAGCGGGAGCAGCGGGAGCAGCGGGGGCAGCGAGGGCAGCGGCGGGGTGTCGGTCAGCGACCTGCACGAAGCCAGAGTAAGTACGAGAGCTGAACGCACTCCCCGCCAAACGCACCGAAAAGGAGAGCCCCGTTTGAGCTGCCTGAACACCAAGTCAGCTCGGCCCTCTCCTCTCCGCAGGAACCAACTCACAAACTTGGTGGAGCAGTAGGACTTGTCCTGAGCAACACTTTTCTTGAGCGAGTTCGTTACCCACCCCCCTCCATGGAGACGCAGTGGCGTCTCGTTGGCCTTCTTTGCGCAGTCTCCTTCGTAATCGCATTGGCGAGGTCGGTGTTGCGCAGACCAGAGAGCTCGACAAGAAGGATATCAACGCCCTTGAAGTCGACGTCGTTCTTGGACCACGGCTTGATCTCTCTGCAAGGAGGTTCAGCTCTCGTTTGGACCAGGTCCGCCGTTCGTAGCTTATCCCTCTTCCTTCACGACGCTCGCCTTGAGGGTTGTGCTTGTGTTCGGTGAGGTGAAGGTCCCGGAGATGGAGAAGTTGAGGCCGCTGAAAAGGGACATTGAGGAGGGGGAGGAGTGTGGGCGGAGGGAGAAAGACGAGCAGCGCCTCGAGCGTCGATTTGGTCGCGTAGGGGGTCGGCGCAAAAACCTTGCACAAGCAGAACAGGCCCTGGGGATTTTACGACATTCAAATGAGAGACTTAGCTCTAGCTAATAGAACGCAGGAGGAGCGAAAAGAAGAGAGAGAACAGAAGGAGAAACCAGCCAGCGCAGGACCTGACGGGCAGCTGCTGAGAACGAGCTCTCTTGACTCTTCCCATCGACCTGATCCCATCTCACCTTTCCCATAAGGTCCAGCAGAACTCTCCAGCCTTGCCAGGACCGGCACGACTCCACCGCAGACTCCAGCAGTACCAGCGCACCTCCTTCCTTCCCCGAATCCCCCTCTCCAACTTGCCCGCCGACCTCGCCCTAGCTCTGTCTCCGCGTCAGCTCCTCCCACCAAACCACGCCGACTTCCACCCCTGCGATCCCTCGTCGACGCGCCACGTGAAGGGAGCAAGGCGGGCAGCAGAACGTGTTCGTGGAGATCCGTTTGCGTCTGCGGCGATGAAGGCGGGAAGGTGGGGACTTGGAAGGGCGCTGGAGGGAGGGACGACTGGTGGATGGCGACAGCCAGCTAGGTGTGCAGAGGGTGCCCCCCTCCTCCAGCCGCCACGGCTTCAGCTGCGAGCGGTGGGAGCGAGCTCCCTCGTCTCCTGGCCTTGCCGTGTGCTTTCTGCGACGATTTGCGCTGGGAGAGGACCGATCGCTTCCGAGTTTGGGCTTCCTGCTTTTGCGATACAAAGGGGTCTCGAAGCTGGCCACAGCGAGCGCACCATGAAGAGCAAAGGGAGGAACGCTCTTCTCCGACGCGGTTTGAGAGCCCAAGCCTTCGCCGAGATGAACTGGGATCACTCGGAGGCATGTGGGAGAGAATCCTTGTCCGCTGCTCAACTTCTCGCTCTCAACCCGTCCTGGACTCCGGACTTCGAGCGCTAGTGTGGTCCGTGCTCAGAATTTTTAACAACTTGGAGATTCCGTTTTTCTTCTAATGTGCGGCGTCAAGGATCGTTCTCCCTCTCTGGTCTTTTGAGACCGTAAGGTGATATAGCAGTGCTATCAGCCCACCCACTTCCACCCCAAAAGAAGCCAGTATTCGCTCCCGAGATTCCTTGGAAGCTCCTCCACTTCTTTCCGGCATTCTCCTCGGTCAAGTACTGCTCCGCTTGGGAGCGTGTGGACGTCAAAAGACGCCCAGTCACGGACCAAAGATTACCAAGCCAGAAAGGTGCCGATCAAGTAGTCTGACCAGGCGATGCGTAGCACATTCCACACACTCCGCACCGTCGAAACGGGACATGGGGAGACGCCTTCGCAGTTCTCCTTGAAGTGCACTCGTCTCACTGCTCTTCCAGGGTAATTTTAAAAGAGGAGACCAGGTTCCCGAAGCGGGCAACGGCCCTCTCCTATCCCAACTCAAACCGAGCACCAGACCCACTGCCTTCCCAAAGGAGAGCCCTCGTGAGCTCAATGGATGGAAAAGGGTGTAAGCACGAAGGAGGCGCAGACAAAAAAGAGCCACGACGGAGGAAGCAGTTCGCGGAAAGCCGCTCGACCGGGTCGGGAGAGCTTCAGGGAGGTTGCAGACAGATGATGGAAGTGTTCCAATGCTGCTTTGCCGGTC
The DNA here is from genome assembly GCA_025758715.1 of Glaciozyma martinii. Taxonomy (NCBI): domain Eukaryota; kingdom Fungi; phylum Basidiomycota; class Microbotryomycetes; order Kriegeriales; family Camptobasidiaceae; genus Glaciozyma; species Glaciozyma martinii. The sequence continues at coordinate 9,272 of JANGFH010000245.1, read as the reverse complement.
CTCCAGTGCTTTCCGGTCCCAATGTTGAATAAATAACCCTAAGTTGTTATCATGGGAAGGGCTCCTTTGCGTCCCTTTCCAAGGTGGAACGCGTTGGGAGACTTGGAGCTCGGTAGCGAGGTGCTCTTTTTCTGCAATCCTGCCCGCTTTGCGCTTCTACTCGATGTTTCAGCTTGCCTCGAGCCGATTAGATTCAAAGACGCTTGAAATCGCGTAAAACCGCAATACTGGACAAGGAAAGGAGGGAAACAGACCCGACTGGAGCTGCGAAGGACAAGCTGTTGATGTCGCTTTTCGAGCTTTTCGGCCTCGCTTGATCTGTATCTATTGCGTCGAGCCTCTCTCCTCTCTTCGATGCAGTGAAGCACAGAAGCAAAGACAAATTAAGCGGTAGATTGAAAGCAACACTCCTCCAGCACGACCTCCCTTCTCCCTCCCATCCCTCCCACTATCCGCCCCGCCACGCTCCTCTGCTCCCTCGTCGGTTCCCTACTTATCGCAGCGCGTCTACTACTCTTCGAGCGGCGGGGGCAACAGCGGGGGCAACAGCGGGGGCAACGGCGGAGGGAAGTAAGACAAAGCGCTCGTGCCTGCACGGAGAAAGATGGGGGTCAGTAAATGGTAGGCAAGGCAGGGGATCTGGTCGAGCGACCTCGTACTCCCAGGCGTAAGTGTCCAATCCGAGCCCTTTGGTGCAGTTCATGAGCAGCTGAAAAGCGGTTTTGCCATCGAAAGCTGTGGCAAGTATCAGCACGCGATCCACAGGGAGGGACGAGGGGAGGACGTACCTGGCGCGTGGGAGTATATCTGAGCGAAGTCGATCTTGCTCGTCTGGAACGGCGACAGCCCGTCCTCACTCCCCTCCTCCATGCTCTCCTCCTTCTCCCCCCTCCGCGCCTCCACCTCTTCCCTCTCCACCTCTTCCCTCCCCTCCCTATCCCTAACTCCTCCTCCCTCTCCTCTCTCCAATCCCTCTACCCTCTCCTCCCTCTGCACCCCCCTCGCAAGGGCCTCCTCCTGATTCCTCCCAATCGCCTCCGCCCCCACCTTTCTCCTCTCCCTCCAAATCAACCTTGACCTCTCAATATGCTCCCCCATAATCTGCGCCACAATCAAATACTCCTGCGCCCACGGCGCTGTCGCCCCTCCCACGGTAGGCCAGCGTGAGACGCCCCTGGCGCGCTTCTCCACCTGCGCCTCAGGACGTCCAGGAGAGTCCTCCCCGCCCTGAAAGTGCCGCAAGACCATGTCGAGCCGATTGCCAGCTTTCGTGCGCCCCTCGTCCTCGAAGGAAGGGGTTGGCCGAAAGGTTATCTAGTCCAGCAATGGGCGTGGGTTCGAATCCCACTCTGTTCAACACTTTTGTCGCATTCGGCAAGGCCACACACACTCTTTTGCACCCCGCCACTTGTTAGTCCGGGCGGGAAATGCCCATCTGGCCAGGTTGAAGGGGGTGCGAGGCGAAGCGAGATCGGAAGCCCGGGCCGGAAGTCCGCGGAAGTTTCGCGCTTCTCTCCTCGACTCCCAAACTCACGCAGGGGGTGGTGAGTACCTGGGTACAGAAGGCTATGGGGAAGGACGGGCGTGAGGAGCACACAGGACCCTGCTAGCACCGCTAGTTCTGTCAGATGGGTTTCGGGGGAGGGTTGGCATTCGCGGCGTGGAGCACTTGGAGGATCGAGATTGCGGACATAAAAAGCCACCGACAAAGCTTCAAAGTCGCTCGCTTTGGTCTCTCGCGCAGACGGTGGGTCGGGCGAAGCGAGCTGAGCTAGACCTGTGGATTCCTCTCCTCATCCGAAAGCACGACAGAAGATGCCCAGGAACGACGGAAAATACCCAGGAACAAGGCACCGCGATTTCCTCCCTCAAGACCCTCCCAGCCCGGCGTACGTCGACCCCAGACCATTCAAAGCTCCACCATTGGCGACCAAACTCGCCAACTGCCCCGATTCATCCTGCGGTGCGAAATCCCCTGCGGCGACTCAGCACCTGCGACGCCAGTGCCGAAGGAAGACTCACCAAACGCCGCGTACCGCTCGATGAAGCTCTGCCCCTCGAGCCAGGGAACAACAAACTTGAGGAATGTCGCTTGATCTACTGGCGTGCCCAAGCACATGAACTGGGTGGGCGAGCATCAGCGCTGTACTCCTGCAGGAAGAAGAAGAGCGAACCTCGGTGACCCAGATCGGCTTTGCGAGCGTCGCAGCGCTTTCTGAAAAGTACTTGGTAAAGTAGGCCGTGTTCTGCAGTCCCCCATCAGTTCGGCGCGCAGGAAAGCGAACGTAAAACGCACCCCACAGTCGGCATCATACCAATGAAGCTGCGTGCACGAAATCAGCTTCCCTCCTCGCGCACAGAACGGAACGCACCGCAACGGCATCGATCTGGCAGCCATCGCAAGCGGCGAGGAACTCGACGAGCCAGGGAACTTCGATGGGCGCTCCTGCGGTCGTTTCGACTCCGTTCGAGACGGCGGGAGAGACGAGCTTTGCGGATTCTTTGAGAGGCTCCATTTGCGCTTTCCAGAGTGTCGCAGCGGCGGAGGGGGAGAGGTTCGCTTGCTCTGCGAGGTAAGGCTCGTTGAATCTGCGGTGGGGTGGGATGGAGTCGTCAGGAGCGATCGGCGAACGCCGAATGGAAGAAAGACGCGCCCGAGGAGATGCTCTGCTCCCGCTGTGATGCCCGTCGCAGCGTCTGCTGCCCAAGTCCCAACCGATTTCTCGCCCCACCTAAAGCAACAAATCCCATCAGCTAGAATCGTGGAAGAATCCCACGAAAATCAAACGCACAGCATCGGCACAAACTCGACCCCCTCCTCCAATCCGCCTCCCAGGGTTGCCCAGTTAGTTGTACGCCCAGCAAATCCCCAGATCTCGAGTATACTCTGCCTTGTTGTACCCGATGCCCTTCTTGCAGTCGTTGGTTGTGAGAGAAGAAGGCGGCGATTCTTTGGCGGAAGCGGAGGAGGAGGACGACGAGGAACCGCTGGACGCGGCTTGTGAGGAGGTGGTCGTGGCTTGCAAGGTGATGGACGATTTCTTCTGTCAGGGAGAAAGCGTGAGCAGCTGAGAGCGCAGGGGAACGCGAGAGACGTACGGTGAACGAGCTCGTACTGGAGCTGCGACTGCTCCCCACTCCACCCGCGCTCGTCCTGGTCTCCACATGCAGCGTCATCCCCCCACTCCTCTTCGCAGTGAGAGAAACCACCCCAGTCGAGCTCAAAGCTGTACTCGACTCTGCAGGAAGCGAATCTGAAGAGCTCGAGGATCTCAAGCTCAACGCCACTGCGATCCCAGCGCCGAAGAGCAAGACGCAGATGGCGAGGATGAGGAGGCCGTTGCGGAGACGGTGGTTGGGCGGAGGAGAGGAGATGAGGCAGTCAGTGTCGGACTGAGAAGGAGGATCAGCCACGGCTTCGAGGGAGAGAGAAAGACGCACCGCGGCAGAGGATTCAGAGGAGGAACGCGAGCTTCGAGAGTCGTTGCTCCTGCTGCTGTGGGCCGAGTCGGAAAAGTCTCCATCCGAGTGGAGTGGGCTTGACTTCATGGCGGGAGCAGAGAAGCCTCGACGAAAAGGGGCAGAGCCGTGGAGATCCTCGGATTTTTCCAGGCAAGAGCGCGGAGGTTGTCGAGGCAAGGAAACGCGCCAGCAGTCTTTGCCAGCAAGAGAACTACTGTCCATAGCGCAGACAGAAATCTCGAAGAAGCGAGCAGGCATCTACGAAAGCGCAAGCAGAATCGAACGCAGGCATGAATCGAGCAGCGAGCCTGATGCCTCAAACGCAAACGCACGATAATCAACGACCCTCCAAAACAAGTACGACAGCTACCCACCCGTCCGCTCCCGCCATGCACGCCCCAAGCCAGCCCAGCTCCGTCTCGAGAGGCATCATGACGCCCTGCACGAGCGGATGTGCGAGCGGGGATTGATGCGGCGGAAAGAAGAGGGGGATAATTGACGTGAGATGCGAGCGTAGTGTCGCTGGACGACCTGGGAGATTCGTCAGCGAGGGCGAGGAGGGACGAGGAGGGGGGCGGACCGGAGGGGAGAGGAACGACCACGTCCTGCATCACTGGTGCGCCTTCGGGGAGATAGACCCGCATCGGCACGCTTCGTACGAGGTTGGCGTCGGGAAGGCGTCCGTCGGAAGGTGCGCCGGTGCCGGAGCTGGTGGAGGAAGGCGTGACGGAGCGAGTTGTGGCGGGAGAGGAGAGGGAGGGGAGAGGGACGAGTTTTGAGGCGACCGACCAGTACTTCTCAAAGTCGTCTGCGCGAGCCTCGTCAGTAACGCAGCTGGCAGAGATTAAGCGAGGACGCACTTTGGATCACGCCCTCCCAGAGGTTGTCTTGCTGCTCCTTTCGCAGGTTCGTCACGCGCTTAACACTTCCCCACCGAACATAATCTGCTTCCTGAGGGTAAGGAGAGACGTTAGCGACTGTTTACACGCGCCTGGGTTGCAGCGAGAATCGAGTCGGCGGGGAGCCTTCCAGCCAGGGAACGGTCGCCCGCTCGCCGAGATCGCAGGTGAGCGAGAGAGCAACTCCACTACGCTAGCGCTAAATGAAGGCGAGCCCTCGTACCCATCCTCACCCCGCATCAGCTCCCTCGGTACAGTGAACCTCGCACGAGCTCTCCACTCCACTCCTGCCAAACCCTCCCAGCCGCACTGTCCACAACAGGAACGCACCTTGACCATATTCATAAAGCAACTCCTACAGCCCTCCGAGCTCGGCCCGAGCAACAAGCTATCCTGCGGCGGTTCCCTGAGATGCATCGTGATCCGAAACGGGAGCGGTCCCGCCATTTCCGCCGGACCGTTCGAGCTTGTTCGCGCACGGATCGTTCCGCCGTTTGTGGTGGGGAAGTACGAGGCGAGAGAGGGGGGAGGGCGGGAGGAGGAGGGGAGGAGGGAGGTGTGCGAGGTGTGGTAGTCGTAGAGGAGGCCTATGGGCCAGTGCCTTTGCGGGAGTCAGCGCGGGATGGGAGGGAGGAGGAAGGGACGAACCAGCGAAGTGGGGAGCCGTCGTAGGAGAACCAGAGGTCGTCGGTCGGGATCGAGGCGGAGGTGCTCTCGTCCAGCACGAGGTCGAGGAGGTACTTGCGCACTTGAGGGAGGAGGAGTGGAAGGTAGCTGATACGAGGGGCTTGGATCTGCGTGCCCGTTCGTTAGCTGGTCCTCGGTCGGACTCAGAGACGACCCACGTAGAAGCTCTCGACGCTCCTGTCCGCGTTCGGCGGCAGCTCATCCGCCGCGAGCGTCACGCACACACTGATGCTCCCTTCAAAGATGAGAGTCCGAAAGACTGCAGCTGCAGCCGTGGCGTTGGCTGCTGCTGCTGCGGTCGAGGTGCTGGTGAAGGCGGAGGAGGTGGAGGGAGGGGAGCGAAGAGACGAAGACGAGGGCTTCTTGCGCGCTGCCGTGCTCAGCTTGGAGGGAAGGAGGGTAGACACTGCAGTCACGTTAGCTTGCGCCTTGAGATCTTGAGAGCTGGGCCTGGGAGCGGAGGCTCACTCGAGGCGGCGGCCGGAGAGTGAAGCAAGGTAGGTGCGTTGGACCGGCTCGTTTGCGACGATGGGGGGCCGGCGGGTTGCTGGTGGGTGCTTGGAGACTGCAGGCGTTGTAGCACTGCCGCAACGGGCGAGAAAGAGGTGGAACGAGTGGCGAGTGGGGAGGAGCAAAGACGCGAAGGTCATTTGCGTTTTGGAGCGATCCAATGCCGCGTGCGGGCTAGCGGTCTCTCGCAGCTGCACTCGAACGGTTGAACAGCCTTGTTATTACCAACTTCGAAAGCGACAGCCTCTCCATCCGCACCAAAAGCGCGAACTCGCCCCTCCAGAGCTCCAGACTCCAACCCGACCCCTCCGCAACCTCTCCATTTCCCTGCGACAGCCATCTCCGCCTCGCGTCCTCGCTGCAAAGGCGGTCGAAGTTTGGAAAGAGAATGGGAGGAGGGGAGGAGGGGAGAGAGGTAGGACGTAGAGGTAGGAGAGAGGAAGGGCGATAGCGAGGAGAAAGGACATGGCGAGGGCGAAAGAGAAGTAGGGAAGGATGGGGAGTGGGGAAGGGGGAGTGGTTGGGACGACACGAGAGGGAGGAGGGGGATTGTGAAAGGGGGAATTGTCGTAGGAAGATGGGAATGCTCCCCGAGTGGCGAGTCGGGTAGGGAGCGAGGGTCGGGTAGGGAGGTTAGAGGTGTGGCGGCGAGAGGCGGGGGAGGCCAGGTTGGAAGGTAGGAATGCGTGCGCCGGCGAGTTTGCGCTGGAGAGAGGAGGTGGTGTCAAGGAAGTGAGGTTGGGGGCGTCTCCGTCACGCGAGGCTGGTGGAAAGGCAGGCATCAGCGAAAGGAACCACACGAAAATTAGTCTAAAGCATAGCGGCACTCGATTCCTCTGATCGCACACTCGTCCTCCAGCCTCGTTCGAGCGAGATCCAGTTGACCCTTCAGTTCGTCATTATCGTTCCTGTCCAGGGCCGTCTCCTCGCCGAAACGAAGCATCACGTCCAGCGATGTGAGGGGTGGCATGAAAGGAAGGGCGTTTCTGAGGACATCGTACGTGGCGGTGAGAGGCTTTTCCGGTGCCCGGTCGGTGTCGAAAAGGACCTGGATGTCGAGGGCGACGAGGGAAGAGGGGAGGATGTCGAACAAGGGTGTGTGGTCGACGTCGTGGGCATACTTGAGCTCCAAGTGTGTAAGCGTGGTGGCCGCTCGGAAGAAGGAGTAGGTTGGGGGGAGTTGAAGTTAGTCGGGGATTTCGATGCCGAGAGTTGTAAGCTGTCCCGCGAGACGCTCGAGATGACCCAGGACGACCCCGTACTCCCGCATCGTCGCCCAGTCCGCATAGGTCCAAGTGTCGAGAACCAAGCGCGAAAGGTGTTGCCGGCACGCGATGACGAAAAAGTCCAAGTGCTCGGGGGTGAAGTTGGGTGGGGACCTGATCGGAAGCTCGAGTGATTCAAGGTGAAAGGAGGGTCGTGCTTGAGGAAGGAGAGAGTAGCGACGCCACGCCCTTCAGTGAAGATCGACAGGTCTTTAAGCTCTGCAAGGAGGAGGAGGGTCAGGGAGTTCGGAGGGCGAGTCGTTCCACGAGTGTGCTCACCCGACAACGATGGCAGACCAAGTACTACCTCGCGCAGATCCTCCGCGAAATCCAAATGCAGCCGCCTCAGTCCTACACAGCTCTCCAGCACCTCCATCGCGCGCTCTGCGTTGTAGAGGCACAGCTCGCGCGTAACGTGCCTCCCCCGTGCGGGACTAGCGCAGAACGCCTTGCTTTTCTTCCCCCAGAGAACGACATCATCTCAAAGGATGGCCTGCGCCTTCCAACGCCAGCTTCTCGCGACAAGAGCCAGGCGGAGCGGGAGGGAAGAAGGTCGGTCGAGAAAGCAAGCGAGCTCGATGATCTCGTGAAGGATCTCGGGAGGGAGAGAGGTGATATTGGACATTAGGGAGGAGCTGCAGGATCGAGTAGTTAGCGCCAGTCCTCCAGTCAGCGACTGTGTCCCCAGCGGAAGGTCGCCGTCGTCCCGTGCCTCCGTCGTCCGCAAGCACAAGCGCCGCTCTCCTTCCCAGTACGCTCTGCACCTTTCAAGCTGCCACTCACAGGTTGTGTGGAGCCAATGCTAGGCTGCTCCTGAGCTGGGAGAGGGAGGAGCGTTCGAGTTGGAGAAGAGGGGCGGAGGGAAGGTGGAGCTCTAGAGGGCAAGCCTGGTCAGCTCCGCTGGACGCCGCACCAGCTCTGGACTCACTGTAACGCTAGAGCGTTCAGCAGCGCGAGTGGGTCGTCCAAAGCGAGTCCGTTGCCGTCGTCGCGAGTGGTCGAAGGGCAACAGGCGAAGAGTCGATTCCTCCTCCCTTCTCCCCCAAACTCCCCCCTCACCCCCCAAACTCGACCGCGAACGATGGCAAAGAGCAAGTCCTCTGCCTCTTCGGCGACGCGCAAAAAGCACGCCAAGAAGGCTCTCACCGCTGAAGTCGACGATGACGGAGCATCGACCTCGACCGCTCCCGTTCCAGCTCAACGAGGGCAGAAGAAGGTCAAAAAGTCGCGCTTCGAGCCCAAGATCAAGTCGTACACTCCCCCTCCAGCAGCTCCCAAGGGCGCGCCCGACCCGGTCGACCTCTACTTGAACGGAGGAGCCGACGTCGATGCTGAGCTCGTCGTCGTTTTGCGTAGGCTCGGCAAGAGGGACGAGGCGACTATCGCCAAGGGGTTGGAGGGGCTCGAGGCATGGGTCAGGGAGGTCATCAAGGAGGAACAGAGTCCGGTAGAGGTGGGAGACGAGTGGAAGCTCGAGGGGAGGAGGGACGAGGTCGTCAGCAGTATGGCAGTCTGGGTGCGTTCCTCTGCTCTCTCCAGGCTACGCGCAAGTACCAGCTAATGCATAGTCACACAGGCGCACCACTTGCCCCGACTCGCGTTGCATCCTTCTCGCCGACTTCGCCTTCAAACGCTCACCCTCCATACCCTCCTCACTTCCCCTCCTCACCGCCCGTCGCCCCTCCTATCTCTCACGCGCGAAGCTCTCCTCGCTGACCTCTGGCTCGACCAAACACCGTACGTCGGAGCATGGTGTTGCAGCGCATTCGATGGCGACAGGGCCGTACGGAGCGTAGCGCGTCGAGGATGGGACAGTGTAGTTGTTCTTCCTGGCGCGGCAGAGGGAGCAGAGGGCGTACGACTCGAGGAGCACGCGGGCCAGATTGTCGAGTTCTCAGCTGGGCTCGTCCTACCAGCCGAAGAAGCGCTCAACACGGACTCGGACGACCCGACCCTCCTCAAGACTCAAGCTCTCCTCGCTCTCTCCTACCTCCTCTCGACCCTTCCTTCCCCTCTTCCCCTCCCCGAAGACGCCCTCTCTTTCCTCGCCACTTCAGACCTTTGGTCCCTCGTGCGTCCCGAGGAGCCTGCAAGCCTACGACGAGCGATGTACGAGCTGCTAGGCGCCGTGGTGGAGAGGAGTGAAGAGCTGCTGGGCGAGGAAGGAGTCAAGATTGTTGCGGGCTGGGTGATGCGGAGCTGCTGGGGCGAGGACGAAGGATGGGCTGGCGTCATTGCTTTCCTGAGGCGTGAGTCTGCCATTGTCGAGGAGGATGGGGGAAAGCTAACTCCTCTGCGTGCACAGGATACCCCGAAGCATGGATCCTCGCCGACGAACCTCTCCCCGCCGCCGCGCAGGACGACTCCGACTCGGAAAGCGATTCCGAACCCGCTCCTCCTGCCCTCCCCACCCCCACTCCAAGCTCCTTCACCCCCTCCCCGACCCTCT
>JANGFH010000244.1:0-25647 GCA_025758715.1 Glaciozyma martinii | reverse complement strand
GAGGGGAGGGAGGAGGAGGTGGTTGAGGAGGAGGTCGCTCCCGAGGTCACTCCGGAGGTCGTCCCGGAGGAGGAGGAGGTATTGGAGGTGGAATCGGAGGTGGCTGTTGTCGACGAGGTGATGGAACCCGAGTTGGAGACGGAGCTTGGGAAAGTCGATGAGGTGGTCGACGAGATGGTCGAGGAGGAGGAGGAGGAGACCAAGCTCCCCGCTGGAAAAGGACTAGCGACTGAAACTTAGAACCTTTTGTCGTTGGTTCAATCTCCGTTACCCTGTTCCTCTTGCCTGCTCACCTCGCTCTTCCCCCTGCGAAGCGAACGAGTTGAGCTCGGACCTCCAATTCGAACTTTGACTTTTTTCGGCGAGCTGCTCTTCGTCTCGCAACGCTCCTGCTCGACTCTCAGCCAGGACAGCACAACCAACTCTCTTGAACAGCACCACTCGCCCGCTCCCACCCCAAGAACACCGCCTCGCCCATCGACACTCCCCTCCTCCTCACCCCCAGCTCCTTGAATGGACGGCGACAAGCAGAGCAACCGCTCCCATCGCGCGCCCAAGTCGGGGAACAAGGCCGACAAGAAGGGCACCTCCAAGAAGCTTCCAGACCGTGGACAGAACCCCAAGGTCCGTTCCCTGGCGCTCGACAAAGGAAGGGGAGGAGAGGCTGACCCTGCGTTCTCTCAGGCTTTCGCTCCCGCTTCGGGACGGCGCGCGGACAAGCAGGCGAGGAGGAACGTGGAGAAGGATCAGACGAGGCTGCATGTGCCGTTGGTCGATCGTACGTTTGGAGGGACGGCGGGGCAGGGAGGGAAGGAGGTCGAGGGGGATGTGCCGCCGGTGATTGTGGCGGTTATGGGACCTGCTGGGGTGAGTCGAACGAGTCCAAGGGAGGGAGGATGAGGTGCTGAGCTAGGTTGGGGGTGCAGGTGGGCAAGACGACGCTCGTGCGAAGTCTCGTGAGGCGCTACACCAAGAACACAATGGCCGACATCAAGGGACCCGTTACGGTCGTATCTGGTGTGTTCGAGTGCTTCTGGGGGGTTGGACTGAGCTAACGCATCCGTGCTCGCAGGCAAGAACCGTCGCTTGACCATCATCGAGTGCCCAAACGACCTCGGATCCATGATCGACACCGCAAAGGTCGCAGATCTCGTTCTCCTCATGATCGATGGAAGTTACGGCTTTGAGATGGTGCGTTCCTGCTCTCGAGGCGGTCCAAAGACATCGCTGACCCGCGTCTTGCGCTCAGGAAACCTTCGAGGCCCTCTCCGCCCTCTCCTCGCACGGTCTTCCCAAGCTCATCGCCATCCTCACCCACCTCGACCTCGTCAAGACTCCTGCCGCCCTCAAGGCTCAGAAGAAGCGACTCAAGAACCGCTTCTGGACCGAGGTCTACGATGGAGCCAAGATGTTCTACCTCAGCGGCGTCATGAACGGTCGTTACCCTGATCGCGAAATCCTCAACCTCAGTCGGTGCGTCTCCTTCTCTCCCTCCTCTCTTCCAGCGACTCATACCCCACCTCCCACAGCTTCATCTCGGTCGCCAAGTTCCGCCCTCTCGTCTTCCGCAACACCCACTCCTACTTCCTCGCCGATCGTTTCGAGGACATCACCCCTCGCGAGCTCCTCCGCACGACGCCCAAGACGGACCGCACGATTGCACTCTTCGGCTACCTCCGCGGCGTCCCTCTTCGTCCTCCCTCCGGCTCCAACTCTGTTCGCGTGCACATTCCTGGCTCGGGGACGGACGCGTTCGAGGTGACGCGCATGATGGAGCTCATGGATCCTTGTCCGTTGCCGACGAAGGACAGTGAGAAGAGGAGGAAGTTGGGGGATAGAAACAAGGTCGCTTATGCGCCGATGAGTGGGGGTGCGGGAGGAGGAGTCATGTGGGATGGAGAGCGGGTATGGATCAACACGAGTGGGAGCTTCAGTCGGAGGGAGGAGGGCGACGAGGAGGACGAGGATAGTACGCTTCTTCGCTTGGTCCTGGGATCGCGCTGAGCTGACGTTGCTTTCCATCGTCGCAGACTTCCAGAGGGGAGAAGGCGAGAAGATGGTCATGGACCTTCAGGACGTCAACACGACTCTCGGCGACGGGATCGCCAAGTCCGAGATCCGACTCTTCGGCTCCTCAACCGCTCCCCTCACCGCTCCTACCGCCGACCAGGAGTTCGACTTTTCCGACACGGACGCCGACCTTCGCGAAGAGGATTTTGACAGCGACGACGACGACGATAGTGATGCCGAAATGGACGAGGGCGAGGACGCGGTCGAGGAGGATGAGATTGAGCGGGACGACGCAAGGCCTTCGTCGGCGAGGAGGAGGGCCGGAGCACCGACTGCTGGACTTCGGACGGAGAAGATCGCGTACGCCGATAGCGATTCGGATCTCGGGTTGAGCGGGGACGAGGGAGAGGGAGAGCTCGATTTCGACGAGGATGGAGCGGACGTCGATGAGGATGAGGGGGACGACGAGGAGGAGGACAGCGAGGACGAGGGCCCCGAGTGGAAGAAGAACCTCGCGGCCAAGGCGGCCGACAACTTTGATTCGTCCAAGCGGAGGCAAAACCTCATGCGCCTCATCTACGATTCCGCTCTCACGCCAGAGCAGATCGTCGCGGGCGACGTTGGATCTTCGGCGAGGGCGGACGCGACGGCGAGGTTGGAGCAGGACGACGAGGACGAGGACGACCTCTTCCAGCTCTCCAAGGCGCACTCGGCGGAAGCGGTCGACAACGAGGACACGTTCCGCGCTCCCGTCTCGGCGGCGCAACTCGCGCACTGGGAGGACGAGGCGATGCTCGATTCGATTCGTCACCTCTTCATCACGGGCGCGACGGGCGCGAACGCCGATGGCGAGGAGGAGGGCGGAGATTTCGAGGACCTCGAAGGCGGCGAGTCGAGCTTCCCCAAGGAGCCTGAGCTGGACGAGGCGGAGCGGGCCGAGGCACTCGCGGCGAAGAAGGAGGCGCTCAAGCGCAAGTTCAACAACGAGTACGACGAGGATTCCGACGACGACAAGAAGGACTTTTACACGGAGCAGAAGGACGAACTCGCTCGGAGGCTCGAGGCGACCCGCAAGGAGTTTGCAGAGGACGACGCCGAGACGCGCGCGATGGTCGAGGGTCACCGACCGGGAACGTACGTTCGGATCGAGATCAGCAACGTCCCCTGCACGCTCGTCGACAACTTCAACCCCCGCGTACCGATCATCGTCGGTGGGCTCCTCGCGCACGAGGAGAGCTTCGGCTACGTCCAAGTGCGCATCAAGAAGCACCGCTGGTACCCCAAGATCCTCAAGACGAACGACCCCCTCATCCTCTCCCTCGGTTGGCGACGGTTCCAGACGGTCCCGATCTACTCGCTCGACGATGGGACGCGCAACCGGATGCTCAAGTACACGCCCGAGCACATGCACTGTCTCGCGACCTTCTACGGACCCATCTCGGCGCCCAATACCGGCTTTTGCGCCTTCAACCGCCTCACGAGCGAAACTCCCTCGTTCCGCGTCTCGGCGAGCGGAGTCGTCCTCGACGTCGATGGGTCGACCCAGATCGTCAAGAAGCTCAAGCTCACTGGAGTCCCGTACAAGATCTTCAAGAACACGGCGTTCGTCAAGGACATGTTCACGTCGTCGCTCGAGGTCGCCAAGTTCGAGGGCGCCCACATTAGGACCGTCTCGGGGATTCGAGGGCAGGTCAAGAAGGCCCTCTCCAAGCCCGAGGGGTGCTACCGCGCTGCGTTCGAGGACAAGGTCTTGATGAGCGACATCATCTTCCTTCGCGCGTGGTACCAGATCAAGCCGCGGCAGTACTACAATCCCGTCGGCTCCCTCCTCCTCGCCGACAAGTCCAAGTGGCAGGGCATGCGCTTGACGGGAGAAGTTCGTCGAGACCAGATGCTCAAGACGCCTTCGGACGTCAACTCGCTCTACAAGGTGCGCTTCCTTTTCCCTTTCGCTTTCTGCGTCGAAACGGCAGCTGACGACCTCGTGTCTTTTCGCAGCCCATCGTTCGACCAACTCGTCGGTTCAACACGCTCAAGGTCCCTCGCAAGCTCCAAGCCTCCCTCCCCTTCGCCAGCAAGCCCAAGATCCAGAAAGCTCAGTCCTCCAAGACCTGTACGTCCCCTCCTCTCGCTCCCTTCCCCGGCGTCACTGACTCTGTTTTTCGCGGCGCAGACATGTCGAAGCGAGCGGTCGTCATGGAGCCCGATGACAAGCGCGCTCTCTCGCTGCTGCAGCAGATCAGCGCGATCGAGAAAGCCAAAGTCGCAAAGCGCAAGGTTCGTCCCTTCTCCCCATTCTCCCGCTCGCCGAACTGACGACGTCCTTTTTTTGTGCGCAGGAGAAGAAGACCGAGGCCAAGGTCGTTCGGAAGCGCAAGATGGACAAGGCGGACGAGGGACGAGCGGATCGGGAGAAGGACGACAAGAAGGAGTTCTTCAAGAAGAAGGGGAACAAGGAGACGTCGGACAAGAAGCGGCGGAGAACGGCGTAGAGGCGATTCGAGGGCGAGGGTTGCAACGTCACTTGTATTGTGCTTGCGCGTCCTGGCCTGGCTGCGCGAGCAGAAGAAGCGGTGTCCGAAGCAGAAGAGCGTCAAAGAGCAAGCAGTTCTCCCGAACCCCCTCGCTGGCAAACTCCGCATCGCATTCACGCCTTTGCTACATCCCCACCCTCTTCTCCGCAGCCCTACGATCTTTTGACAGCCTCTTCCTCTTTCTCCCCATCGGCTGCTCCTTCCTCGGTCCCGTCGCAGCGGCACCTTTGAGATCCCCCTTGAGGATCGGCACGACCGACAGTTTGACAGCCTGCAGTCGTTCGAGGGGGTGTTTCGGAAGGAAGGGAGTGCGCTTCGCTTCGGGGGTTTTGGGAGAGGGTTTGCCGGGGGTCGATTTGGTAGGTTTGGGGAGGGGGAGGGAGGGGGGGAGGGAGGCGTTGAAGTAGGCGAGGGAAGGGAGTGGGGCGTGAGAGGAGGGTTTGGTGAGGAGGCGGGTGGTGAGTCGGTCGGAGCGGAAGGAGGGCTGTAGGAAGGTGGTTAGGCGCTGTCAGGGAGAGGAGAAGGAGGGTACGAACGGGCTGCAGAGAAGCTTGCGAGAGGATCCAGTCGCCCTCGACTGCGATGCTCGCTATCTCGCGTCGACGCTTCTTGACCTGAGCTTTCGGCTCGTCTTCCACGGCACTGGGAACTGCGTGTAAGCACAGGCTTCGGCAACTCCTCGAGCAGGAGACGAACCGGATTCGGCGATCAGCAACCTCTGCCCAGTCCTCCTTCTCGCGAATCACGATCTGCTGCGGCGCTTTCTGGCTGCTAAAGAGTCGGAAAGCTGCCAGTCGAGAACATCGTTAGCTCCCCCTCGATCCACCTCGTAGCGAGGACGCACCAACAGCAACCTCTTCCCCCTCCCCCTCCTGCACCACAGTACTCGGGATAACCGTAACCTCCTTCCCTTTCCCCTTTTCCTTCTTCTGCTTCTTTGCCGGTCGCTTGTCCTGCGCTACCACGGGCGCAGCTTCCTCCTCTGCGTAACCTAGGGAAGACTGGAGGAGTCGTTCGAGGGCGGCGAGCCGTTCTTGGGCGCCTGCGTCGGGTTCACCAGCTTCTGAGCTCGTAGACGGCGAGGAAGACCTCGAGGAGGAGGGCGAGGACGACATTTGGAGAGGTAAGTGCAGAGGGTCAAGAGCTCGGCGTCGACGTCGATTGTTGTTCTCCTTCTTCTCTCCTCTCCCACGACCACGCTGGCAACGATGGCAACGACCGGTTCAGCTCTTCCCCTCCCTGTCGCCAACGAGCCCTTCTCCCTTCCCCTCGCCTTCCCCGGTCCCTCCATCACTCCTGCGACACCTCAACCAGCTCTCACTCCCGAGCAGCAATCCAAGCTCGACGAGCTCACCTCCCACTTCAACGCCCCTGATTTTACCCTCCCTACGACCCACAAGGCGCTCAAGCACTACTGGAAGGCAGCCAAGCATGGAGGAGGGACTGGCCGCGGGTGGGGGTCATACTTTAAGGCTGCCGAGGTGGAGGAGGAGGCTGTTTTCAAGGAGTTGGACGAGCGGGAAAAGTGCTATTGGAGCACAGAAGGGTTCCAGCGCGTGCTGAGGGCTACCAAGTGGCATTTGCATGCCGCGATCAGGAGGGCGGAGGAAACTTGCGTCTGGAGGAGGGAGTTCAAGGTCGAGGACATGAGGTACGGAGCCTCTCAGCGATGGGGGAGCTCAGAAGAGAGCAGCTTTACTGAAATTGGATTCGAGACCGGAGCAGGTATCAAAGGAGGCGGAGACGGGCAAGGAGATTGTCTTTGGGTTCGACCTCAATGGACGACCTGTTCTTTATATGGTGCGTTGTGGGCGTGCTGTAATCGCGGGAAGGTGGAGAACTGATGCGTGGTTGGTCAACGGCACCCTTATCGCCAAAACACCGCAACGAGCCATCGCCAGATCGAGTTTGTCGTGTGGTGTCTGGAGCGGACCATCGACCTCTGCCCTGCGACGAACCCTGCGACTGAAATGCTCTGCTTGTGCATCGACTTTGGTGCCAGCCGAACGGACAACAAGTCTCAGCCGACAAGTCTGGGGCAGGCGAAGCGAGTGTGCGTCCTTCTTTCGTTTCGTCGCAGAGCGAGAGCTGATCCTGTCCTCGCTACAGTCTGCACATCTTGCAAACATATTACTGCGAGCGTCTCGGACGCGCTGTGTGCGCCGACGTTCCTGGATTCTTCTATGGCTTCTACACTGTGCGTCGCCCAACTTTCTCTCGCTCTCCCGATTCCTCTGTGAAAACCTGACGCGTTCTTGCACCACTTAGCTTGTCTCCCCCTTTGTTGATCCCGTGACAAAGGACAAGATCCGCTTCCTCGCCGCCTCGGACGCGACGGACCTCGTCCCTCCCTCCCAGCTCCAAAAGCTCTTTGGCGGCGATGTCGACTTCCAATATGTTTGTCCTTCTCCTCCTCCTCCCAGCACGCCGCTAATTCTTCTCGCACGCAGAACCACGAGGCTTACTTCCCCGCCCTCGCAAAGCTCTGCGACGAGCGCAAGGCGGACAACCTCGCTCGGTGGAGGAAGTACGGCGGAGGGAAGTGCGGGCTCAGTGAGACGGTAATTCGGGGGGCGGTCGTGCCGGATAGTGTGGAGGTGGTGGTGGAAGGAGGGGAGGAGAAGACGCTGCTCGATGTTGTCGGTGCGGAGGGAGGAGAGAAGGTCGTCGAGGCGCCGAGGGAGTAGGCTCTCGAGGTGAAGGATTAGATTTTTGCATTGCATAGACTTATGAAGGAGCTTCCCAAAGGAGGATACGAGCAATCTGGAGACCTGGAGCCAATAGCTCAGAGCACCGCGCCACTACCGCCACGCGCAGGGCCCAACGACGTGGCAGGGCGCGAGGGACGCGTCTCTCCCCTCTCCTCCTGTCCCTCATACGACTTCCAGCCCTCCTTGCCAAACTCGATCTCGCGCAAGCGAACGACCAGCGCCTTGTCGTCAGCCGACCGCCGCCTTTCGCTCGTCCCTCTCTCTCGGTCCTCTCCCACTTCTCCTTCGGAGGCTTCGCCGCCCTCTCCGCCGATGTGGCTCCCGCGCATCGCAGATCGGAGGACGCTAGGCTGCCATTGTGGACAATGGGAAGGCGCCGTGAGAGCGAGCAAGATCGCGATCGCAGAGGGGCGGCGTTGGAGCAGCGTCAAACTGGGCGGCAGCGTCTCCTCTCTCCGAGCCGAGCTCCTGCTACCCTCTGGCTGGAGGAGGGAACGACTTGGAGCTCCCTGCTGCTACCAATCCCGCTGTCGCCCTCTTGCTCCTTCTCCCAGCTGATCTCTGCTCCTCCCCGCTCTGACGCAAATCGTGAGGCTGGATGGACAACTCTTTTTTGCGTTCCCGCCTGGTTCCCGTTCCAGAAAGATTTACAGCTCTGGGGGGTTCACGACTAGGTGCTTCTCGTTTCGGGGATCCGCCGTTCCGTTCTGCTTTGTTTTGCTCGAGGGAGAAGGGAGGAGAAGCGTGACGGGATCGCTTGGGCGAGGGACGGGAAGATAGGCTGCAGGGACTCCGGGAGTTCGTGACTTCGACCTCGATCCAGAGGATGATCTTCCCGGGAGTCCCGTGCCTGCACGTTCTAACCCCACAAGGAGATCAACCTGTTGGGATAAGAGTTGCAATCGCCGCATGAATCGGGCTCGAGTGTCTCAAAGTACGGATTCGCCCATTCCAGCAGCTTGCCCTGAGATCAGGTCCTCGTTCCTCGTCATACGAGGTACCTGAGATCTAACTAGAGCTAAACTCTCCACCCAAGCTTTAAGGATGCGACCACTCGTACACAACCCAAAACAGATCGAGAACCCGCGTGCTCCTTCGCTCGTCGCCTCTTTCTCCTCCATCCAACACTCCACGAAGCACACGCCAGCGCACTCCCTCTCAACCATCATGAGCGTCGCAGGAACCTTGAAAGGCTCCTTGCTCGCAGTCGCTCTCGTGAGTTCAAGGAGCGAGACGACCGAACGAGTTGCGACAGCTACTGATCAACTTCGCCACTGCAGCTCTTCTCATCGTCGGCGATCGCAACGACCAATGGAGGTAGCAGCAACACACACTCGGTGAGTCACTCCGCGGCGCGGCGAGCGTCCACACGAGCAGCTGACCTGAGCTCTCTTCGCCGTCGCAGCTGCACGCGAGGGCCAACAGTGCCACCACTGTCAACCTCGGAACGTCCATCAACTATGTCATCCTCGCTCAGTCTGGCATCAGCAACACTCCCTACTCGCGCATCTACGGCGACATCGGCGTCTCTCCCATAGTTCGAGCGGCAATGACTGGCTTCGCGCTGGTCCAGGATCCCTCTGGCTCTTTCTGTGAGTTTATCTTGCTGCAGGTTGCGCAGGCTGATTCTGATGGGTCTCTCCTCTGCATAGCTACATCATCGCAAGTTACTGGCAGGCTCTTCGCCGCCAACGATCTCGGAGCCACCCCAGCTGCCCTCACCACCGCCGTCGACGACTCGAATGCTGCCTACGTTCTCGCAGCAGGCGAGCCTGGTCCCGATTTTATCAACTTGGCTGGTGGAGCAATCGGAGGGCTGACGCTCGTCGCTGGGTGAGTCTCCCTCGCTCCGGTCTCGCTCGAGGAGGGAGCTAAATCACGTTCTTTCGCAGACTTTACAAATTCGACGGAGTGGTCACCATCGGAAGCACGCTCACTCTTTCGGGACCTTGCAACGGCGTCTTTGTCTTCCAGATCGCGTGCGTTCCTCACCTTTGTCGCCGTCCAGCTGATTCTGATGCGACCTTTCCCCCCCCCCCTTCGCAGCGGAACTCTGGAACAAGCAGCCTCCACTCGCGTCATCCTCAGTGGCGGTATCCTCGCATCCCAGGTCTTTTGGCAAGTTGCAGGTGGCGTTGTTATCGGCACCGAGGCAAAATTCCAGGCGCGTTCGCTCCCCTGACCCTCCTTCGTCGCCCGCTGACGCCTTCTTCTTCACAGGGAGTCGTCCTCTCAGCTGGAGTGGTCGCAATGGCCAGCAACTCGGTCATGACTGGCCGACTTTACTCTAAAGTCAACGTCGTTTTGGACCAGGTTCGTCCCCTTCGCTGCGATCCCTTGCTTTCGTGCGAAGCTAACGTCGTGTCACCTTTCTCCTCCTTTCCTCTCCTCCAGGCTACCATCTACGAGCCCGACCCGTTCGACCCTGCCTACTGCAACATCCAGACAGTCACCTCCACTCTCGCAGCTATCACCGTCACCGAAGCCACGACTCTCGCAGCGACGTCGTACATCACTTCTTACATTCCTACGACGCTCATCGGCCTCTCGACCTACACCGACCTGCTCCCCGCGTGCGTCCTTCCTCCGTCGTTCTTTCCTCGCGGACGCCGCTGACACCAATTGCCTCGACAGATCTACCAGCACCTTCTACATCACCGAAACGAGCATCGCAACATCCGTTTCTACCGCGCCAGCATCCACCTTCACGATGACCGACGTGCAGACTTCAACCTTCACCAGGTGAGCCGACCTCCTTTCCTTCCCTCCTGCTCCTCCGTTAACGTTCGTGCGATTTGCAGCATTTCTACCTTCACGCAAGCACCTTCGACGACGGTGGTTACCGTCCGCGAGGTGGCGACTGAGACGGCTCTCTCGACCGTCTACGTTGATTCCATGACCACGGTCGTTCAAGAAGGTACGTTCCTCTTTCCCTACCAAAGCTTCGAATTGCGCTGACGATTTCTCCCCTCGCAGTTCTCCGTACCGTCACCAACACCGATCGCAGCACGATCACTCTTCCCGGATCAACTGGTGAGTTACATTCCTCGCTCTCGCTCTTCTTCTCCCCGCCGTGCTCCCTCCTGCTCAGCCTTTCTCGCCATCATTTCTTCGTCGAATTCCCTCCCTCCAAACCCCTCATCCCTCGGAGCAGCTCGCTAACAGGTCGCTTCGCAGGAATGACAACTGTCCTCGTCGACGTCCCCTACACCGTCACGGCCGTCGTCACCGCAGCTGGCGCCCGAGTGACTGAGTGGATGACCGACTATGTTACTCGCCTCACGACGGTCTACGTCGCTGGAACCCCCTCCGTCTCGACCTTCCTCGTCCCCACGACGATCGCCTCGGTCGTCACTTCCCTCATCCCCACCGCCACTAGCACCGCCGTCTTCACCACCGCTCCCTCGCCCACTGCTACTCCAGGAGGAGGAAACTCTGGCGGCTCTCCTGGATCCGGAGGAGTCATTGGCGGCGGATCGGGAGGATCGAACGGCGGCGGCGAGGGTGGAGCTGGAGGCGACGACGACGGAGGAGGACGAACGACCGGAATCGACGGTGACGGATCTGGAACGGGCGGAGGGAGTGGAGCCTCGACCACCGCTGCTGGTACTGGAGCTGCACCCTCGCCTACCGCTGACGGAAGCGGAGCTGGGAACGGCGGAGGGGACGGAGGCTCGACTACGGCCGTCGGAACTGGAGCTGGGGGAGGAGGAGCAGTCGAGACTGGAGCTGCTGGGGGTGGTGGGAGTGGTGGAAGTGGTGGAGGTGGAGAGAATGAAGGCGGAGGGAGCGGAGGATCGACCAGCGAGGTCGGCGCTGGAGCTGGGAATGGTGGAGGGAGCGGCGAGCAGACGAGTACGGGTGGAGTTGGAGCTGGGAACGGTGGAGGAGGGGGCGGCGAGGAGACGGGTGCTGCTGGACCTGTGTTGGAGACGGGAGGCGCCGAGTTCGAGGGGGACGGTGGGCGCACGACTGGCATCCAGGCCACGCTAACTTCGAGTGGCTCGAACCCAGCGCACGTCTCTTTCTCCATTCCTCGTCTGAGCGATAGCTGACGCTGCTTTTTCTCGCAGGGCAACGTCTGGAGGCAGTCCATCCAACACCGCTTCGCCTTCGGGACCTTCGGCTCCCTCCTCGCCTTCCTCTCCCTCATCTCCTTCTTCACCTTCCAAGTGAGCTTTACCGTTTTCGGCACAGGTTGTTCGCAGCTGACGACGTTTGGACTTTGCAGCGCTGGATCCACCCCCGCCTCAGTCTCGGTCCGCACCGTCACGATGACCGTCTTCATGCCTGCCAGTGCGTCTCTTCGCTTTCTCGCACTTCAAACGTCGACTGACCTCTCAATCTCCAACAGCCACCACTCCCTTTGCCTTCGCACCAGCTTCCGCCCCTACCGACGCAGCGGGCGTCGCCGCCTGCGCCGCCGAGGTCTCGTCCGCTCTCTTCGGAGAGTGCAGGGTGTCGGCGAGGTCGGCAGCAGCGACGATGGTCTCCATCTGCGAGATCCCAACCGCCACACCGGTGGTTCTCGCGCAGGGACAGCAGGACACGTCGCGCACGTCGGCCGCAGGATACTCGCTTTCGCAACTTTGTAGTCAACGCATCGCCAGCATATTGGCAGCAGGATTGGGCCTGGTTCTTTTGTTGTAGACACGCCGTATTTCGAGCACTTTGTTATTGTAAAATGTACATCCAGGGTTCAAAGGAGAACTCGGAGCCAGATTGAGAGATCGTGAGCGAGGTTCTGAGTGCGCTCAGTTCCTTGCGAACTTCGCAACGCCGGCCAGAAAGGGAACAGGCGAAGCTTTCAAATCTTTAATATGCAGCAATTCCGTTCGGATGGTCAACGACGGCTTTGAGTCTTCCTTGCGAGAAAAGGGGGCAAGGGGCGAAGTTGCGAGCGAGCGAGTGAGTGAGTGAGCCAGGGGTGTCAAGTGAATCCCTTCGCTCTGCGTGTCTGTTTAGAAAATGGGTGGAAGTGTCGACCTCGAAGGAGGTTCCGACTCGTGGAGAGTTCGCTTGTCCCTTGCGAGACCCGCCCCGAGAGACTCGGAGGAGCCGACGAAGGCGAGAGAGCTTTTTGACGCGTCCCAAAGACAGCTGAGGCCTTATAGCGCTATGAGGAGAGCCATAGGAGCTTTGCTATCCTGCAACAAGCGAATACCTCGTGCGGAAAGGAGCAGGAGGAGCGAGAACCGCCTTCGCAAGGAGGCAGCGAGTTGGTTCGCGAGCGAGGCCGGTGGGACTGGAGCTGCTCTCACGCCGGCTCCAGGACAAGCAAGTGCTGGCCAATTGAGCTCCTTTACCATTCCCGGGGCAGCCAGGAAAGAAGAAGACGAGCGCGCCCTCGTCGCTCTGGCAGCTGAGCTTGGGCCACACTTCGGACTCCTCAAAGGGAGCAATTCGTTCATCCTCTCTTGCTTCTTCAATTTACAAACGCAAGTTCAACTCTCGTCCCCCAGTCTCAAGCAACGCAGGGCTAACTCGGTTACTGAACAGGTCTCTCAACACGATCTCGCTCAAGCAACAGAGCCTCTTATCAGAGTGCCGAGTCGACCACGAGCGCGATTCTTTGCCTTTGAGATGAAGACCAAACTCGCCTCTCTTTAATCACTCGGTCCGCTGGATCCCCACGCGGAGATGAGTTTCAATGCAGAGCTACACCCCATTCCCTCGGACGGCGTTGGATTGGAGGGCAGGAGGGAGGAGGGAGCTGACTTTTCTTGGGGAGGAAGGAGGGGAGATGGTGAGGGACGGCACGAGGGTCGGTGGATGGCTGCAATGCTCCTGGGGACTCTGTATCGCTGGCTACGACTGCTCGTTCTTCTGCTCTCGACGAGGACGTGCGAGTCGACGAGAAAATTTACTCCTCGACCTCTGTTGAGGACTCCCCAGGCCTGCCTTGTGCTCCCTTAAGCTCTTCATCCTGCTCCTACGCGCTCCTACACCAGTTGGCCACGCCTGGTTCCAGTCGACTCGCTCTCTCTACGGCTCGCCGCCAGGAGCTTTGCCTACTCGATTTGGCCGAGCTGCTTCTGCCCGATCCGGCGTGGCTTTGCTTTCTCTAGCTGGCGTGATGGAATCGACGGTCCTGCTCAATCATCAGCCTGCCGATGTCTGCCGTTTCCGCACAACCGTCTTCGTTGGGAGCTCCCAGACGCGCCGCAAGCGTCGCGATCGACCTCGCGACGATGGACGCTGTCTGTTCCTCAGCGCCTCAGCCCTGGGTTAAGCAGACTTTCCTGCTCCGCAAGCCCGCGCCAGGATCCAGCCAAGAGCTGAAGGGGGTTCCAGGAAGGAGTCGCGCAGGAGTCAAGCTGGGACGAGGTCGACGAGGCTTTGACGCGCGTGTAGGTAGCTCAGGGAGCCTGTTTTGCCTTTCAAGTACACCTTGGTTAGCCCAACGTAGCTTAGATCGCACTCTGAAAGACGTGAGGAGAGGACCTAGCCCAGACCGAGGAGGGACTCCGGCGCCTGCTCTCCCTCTCCTTCAGCCAACACACCCCTCTCGGAAACCACCCCAGCCTTCCAAGGAGCCCAGCCAGTCGTAAACAGCATGGAACCACCGCTCCAACCCACCTCCTTCTCCCTTCCCGCGGGCGTGACCACCTCCACCGCGTCTGACGCAGCCGCCTCAGCGTCCGAGGAGCCTCTCACGCCCGAATCGGAAGTAGAGACGCACGAGGCGTTCGCGAACCTCAAGGACGAGCGGCACTTCGAGGACACGAAGCGCAAGGCGCAGCTCGTGATGGGTCCGCCGCTCGGTGGGGGCGCGAACCCCAACGAGACGGTGCACGAGGGGGAGGAGCTGGCGGAGAATGAGGAGATCCTGGCGGAGCTGCCGGATGAGACGGACGAGCTGGAGCTTACGCACTTGCGGTTGCGCACGCTGAGGGGTCTCGGGCTGGAGAGGTTCAAGAAGGTGCAGGTGCGTCAGGTTCCTCCTCTCTCCTTGCGCTGCTGGAGGTCTGGATTGGAAGGAATCAATCGAGGGAGGGAGTGTGGGAGGTGCTCGCTATCCCTGAGCTCAGAGCTCAGCGTGTGCACCTGCTCTCCGGACGGGCTTGCTGACGACCTCCCTTCGTCCCCTCCAGCGCATCTCCCTACGCCAAAACCTTCTCTCCTCCCTCTCCTTTGTCCCCCTACCACCACCCGAACCTCTCGACGAAGGCAACACCCTCTCCTCGGCGACTCCCTCCAAAACCCCAGCGCCCGACGAAGTCGACGAGGATTCGCACGACGACGAAGATGCGAAGAAGAAGGAAGAGGACTTTGAGTACCAGGAGCATCACCATACGCAGGTGGACAAGCGGGCGGATGCATTGTGGCCTCTGCGAGGACTGGCGGAGCTCGAGGAGCTGGATTTGTACGACAACCGGATCAAGAGCATCAAGGGATTGGAGGGGCTCGTCAGTCTCAAGTGCGTACCCCGCTCTGCGTGATGCTCTTTCGAATGCGCGAGCTGACGATTCGGTTCCTTCTCCAGATCTCTCGACCTCTCGTTCAACCTCCTACGTTCCATCGCACCTCTCGAGGACGAATCTCCCGACTCCCCCTTCGCCTTCCCAGACCTCGACCACCTCTACCTCATCCAGAACAAGCTCAGCAAGATTGAGGGAGTGCGGCATAGGAGCAGCTTGGTGTATCTCGAGTTTGGCGGCAACCGCATCCGAGTGCGTCACCTCTCTTTGCTTCTCGCACGTCCTGAGCTAAGCCACCCACGTCGCAGACCATCGAGAACCTTCCAGTCTCAGCAAACCTTCGATCTCTCTTCTTGGGCAAGAACAAGATCACCAAGATTCAGAACCTCCAAGGTCTCACCGGCCTGCGAACACTGAGCATCCAAAGTGAGCACGAGCGTCGATGGCTTCCTCCCGCCAATGCTGATCCCTCTCGTCGACTAGGCAATCGGATCACCAAGATCGAGGGACTCGAGGCGCTCACCGAGCTAGAAGAGCTGTACCTGTCGCACAATGGTCTCACGAAGATCGAAGGGCTTTCCGGAAACGTGCGTGCTTCACCCATGAACGTTCGCTTCGCCAGCTAACTCTTTCTATGCCTCGTCAGACCAAGCTCACCACTCTTGACGTCGGAAACAACAAGATCGACAGCGTGCCGACCGAGGAACTCGCCCCCTTGGCCCTTCTCGAGGAGTTCTGGGTACGTCTCGCCGCCCCCGGTTCGTCCAGCGCAACGTCACTAATCACATCATCAGGCCAACGACAACCTCATCGCTGCTCTCCCCGTCCTCCCGCCTTCGACTCACCCGAACCTCGAAACCATCTACCTCGAGGGCAACCCCGTGCAGAAGGAGATGGCGACGGCGTACAAGCGCAAGATCATGCTCGAGATGCCTCAAGTCAAGCAGATTGACGCGACCTACGTTCGGCAGTCGTGATGCGGTGAAAGGGGGAATGAGGGACTTGTCGCAGTATTCATGGACACACTTGCAACGTTTAGAACCGAGGGAAAACCGCATTCCTTCGCAGCAGCACTCCTTCTTCGCATCCTAAACTTCTACCCACTCATATCCATCGTCTCCCCCGCCTCGCTCTCATCCATATCATCCGCCTGAATCTCCTCCTCGGTCCTCTCCTGCTGGTCATCCGGCCCGACCAACCTCCCCGCCAGGATATCGGCGTTGAGCGCTGCAACCTGGTCGTCGATGCTAGTGAGGGTGGAGGGCGGAAGACCAGGGAACGGGAACGCTCCGGCCGAGATCGAGTTGGCCGTATCGTCTAGGACGAGCTTGAGGAGGTCGCAAGTGACTGGGTCGCCGGGGGAGATGCTGAGGGACTGTGAGGGGAGAGAATCAGCGAGAGTTGTTGAGGAGGAGAGGGAGGACGGACCTCGTGGTAGCGCGCGATGGACTCCTGGTATTGTCCCAGTTGGTGCTCGATGAGTCCGAGTGCGCTGTAGGCTGCTGCTGAGCGAGGGTCGAGGTGAATGACGCGGCGGAAGCAGGCGTGCGCTTCGGGGAGTTGCCTGGAGACGTGAGAGACGTAAGTCGATGCTCGCAGGGAGGAGGTCGGTTTGAACTGACTTCAACTTGCGGTACGCATGTCCGAGGTTCAAGTGCGTCGTCACCCAAGCGGCTTGCGAGCTCTGAACATTCTTCGCGAGTTGGAGCGCCTGCTTGAAGTATTCGATCGCCTCGTTGTACCTGCGTTCCCCAAATCAGCACGCGTCGGCAAGGAAGAAGCTCGGGACGACGCACTGCCCGTTGACGACTGCCACCACTCCCAGCTCGTTCATGACCAGCGGATCATCAGCGCACCCCGCCTTCGCCGAGAGGAGGTACTCTTGCGCAAGTCCGACGTTGACGAGTCCGAGATGTTGCATACCGATGAAGAGGAGAGGGAGGTGGGTTCCTTGGAAGTGCCGTAGGGCAGTCGAGTACGCCGTAATCGCCTGGTCGTGCTCGCCTTCGTAGGCGTACGAATGCGCAAAGGCGATCCAGGATGGTCCGAAGCGCGAATCGATGAGGACAGATTTGCTGCCGAAGGAGGATGGTCAACTCGAGCTCAGGAGACGAGATGCGAGAACGCACCCAAAGAATCGTCGCGACTCCTCCCAGCGGTGACCGGAGAAGTACCACAAACCGACCGCGTACCAGCTGATGGCGTCGTCTGGCTCGCTTTCGACGAGTTCGTGCGCCAGGAGGAACAGTCTTGATCGGAGATGAGGGAGGTGGAGCATGCAGGAGAGATGTAGAGGGAGGGTTGGTCGATGGGAGGAGTGAACGGCGAGGATTCTGCGCAAGAGGTTCGTCAGCGCAGAACGTCGCAGGAGACGAAGGGACTCACTTGGAGGTGAGCTTGAAGCACTCGGCGAAGCGCATTCCAGAATAGAGCTCGTCGGCGAGTCCAAACATCACGTCTGGATCCTCGCCCATGCCGTAATCCTCCGTGAGTCGTTGGCGAGCGACTGCCATCTCGTGGTGATGCTTGAGCTGGTGAATCGGTGAGTTTCCACTCCAGAGAGCTGGGATGGCATGCTACACACCTTGTTTAGTCGCACCGTGTACATCATCCGCACAAAGTCTGCGTCCTCGCCCGTCTGCGCGTGATATTGAAGACCCTGGATAAACTCCCACTCTGCAAGCTCTGCGTCAGCCACGCTCCCAACTCCCACGAGAGGTAGACTCACCCTCCTCCGTAGACATCATCTCTCCTCCCACCAGAACCTCGAAACTCTCAAAGCACTTGACGTCCTTGGAGAGCGCCTCGATGAACGACTGCTTCGCCAGATCCGCCGCCCCGAGATGGAGATGTATTAATCCTCGCAGGTGTGCCGTCGACGCCGTAAGCTATGAGAAACCCGTTAGCTCCTTCTCCCAGGAACTGGAACAAGCGAAACGCACCTTGATCCCGCCATCACCTTGATCCTCCCCTCCTCCGCCCCCCAGCTCGCCGAGCAACCCTCCCCTCCCCACCATCTCCAATGCTTCCTCCCACTTCCCCAACCGAACTTGGCACTGCGCAGCGAGGTACCGACAAGCCAGACTCGAGTCCGTCAGTCGCCGTGGGGTCGTGTGTCCAGTCGAGAGTGCGGCGGTGGAAGGGCTGGCGACAGGAGTGGTAGAAGGGTGTGGGAGGCGGAGGGTGGTGAGGATCTTCTCGGCTTGGCCGTATTGGTGTGTGAGAAAGTGGGTTTGGGCGAGCCAGAAAGCGTCGTTCGGGTTGCCTGCAAGCGAACGAGGTCAACAAACAACCCTCGCGACGCAATCCCCAGTACATCCTCAGCTCCCTCCTCCCTCGATTCCAGGACCAGGACTAAAGGGCTCACCTGTCATCCCAAAGACTTTGCCTCCCCAGAACTCTGCCGTGCCGTAGAGGTGCTGGGTCATCGCGTCGTTCCGCCAGTTCCGAAGCCTGTCGACCATCGTCCAGTCCTCTTCCTCGTCCTCTGCAAGCTCCCTCTCGATAAAGCTGTCATCCCCATTCATATCGCCCGAGAGATTTGAAGTTCTGCGCGGCCTCGCCGTCGTTGTTGACCCCGACACAGCGGTGCCAGGCCGCCGGGGCGAGAGAGAGAGGGTGGAGAAGTTGGACTGCCGTCGTAGGTCTTCGACTTGCTCGTGGCTGAGGTTGGTGGAGCTCTGTTCGCCGGCAAAGCTGTTGCTGGACGCCTTCTTGCCGCGAGCTGCACTGGAGGCACCCGCTGCTGAGAAGCTGAAGGAGGTGTGGGAAGGGCCAGCTATTGGCGATGCGCCGCTGCCGCTCGCTCGGCTGTTGCGCTGACGGTCCATAACGGCGTAGACGAGAGGACTGGGGAGCGCGGCGGTGGGAGGAGGAGGAGAGCTGGCCCAAGACGAGTGCGTGCTGTTGTACCTCTTCTTCTCCTGCCACTCGTCGTTCGGAAGCGGCGATCATGCCTACGCTCTCAACGCTGCCCGAGGACTGGTGAGCGCTCTCAAGGCCTGTGTATGACGTCCTGCTACGAAGCTAACGCGCCCTGCTCCTCTCCTCAGCCTCCTCCACATCGGTTCGTTCCTCCAGAGCAAGCCCGTTCTCGACGGCCACGTCCCCCTCCCCTACGTCTTCTACCTTGTCGGCGCCGACCTCGTCAGTCTCGGATCGACCTGCACCCAGATTCGTCTCAAACTAGGACGTCTGCTGTGGAGGTGCGTTTTGCTCGGGAGCGACGGGACCTGCCACACGCCATCGACGTCGAACCCTTGACCAAGAGCGCGGAAGCTATCTTGCTCCACGTCAGGTGCGCGGTCCTTTGCTGTGGTCCTTGGAAAGGCGCTGAATCTTCAGTCGCAGGCACGTTCTCATGCTTGACCTGACGCCCGACTGTGTGGACCCCATCGCCAACTGCGTCTCGGTGCGCTTCTGCTTGAAGTGCCTTCTGGGGCCTGCACTCACTGCCTTCTATTCCGACAGAAAATGCGCGAGCTCCGAACCTTTAGCTGCGAGAGCGAGCACCCAGTCACTCGAGCGACTGCGAACGCCCTCTGCGCTCTCCCCGCGCTCACGGCACTCTTTCTCAAAGCTTTCGCCGTCGAATCGCTTCCTTCCTTCGCGAGCCTTCACCCCTTGACGCACCTCAGTATCGACGCGACCGCCTATCCTCCTCAATCCCCAGCTCTGCTGCGCTTCGCACCCCTCACCGTCGCTGTCGAGCGCCGCACGGGCAAGGATGGGAGGATTCGCCCGCCCACGAGCGATGAGCAGACATCGCATCTCGTACAAGGACTTCAGCCGCTCTTGAAGACGTCGCGCACGACTCTGGAGATGCTCAACGTCACCGGAGACATGCAGCCGACGTGGTTTGAGCAGCTGTGCGCGACGATGAGGGCGAGCGGAAAGGGCAAGCTGGCGGCAACGTTCCCAGTTCTTAAGCGGTTGCATTCCTTTCGATCGACTTCACTTCTCCCGCTCTCAGGACCATTTCGGCGACGTCACCAAGGATCACTCACCTCTGCATCGGCAACATGGAACAGAGGCTCGTCGGCGTTCCATCAGCGAAACTCAAGGACCTCAAAAGCTTGTGAGCAACGCTCTCTCGTCGCGCCGACACTAGGACTGCATGCTGAACCTGAGCCGCAGCCACTGCCTGCTGGGCGACGCCGGCCTCTTCTCGACGACTGGAGTCTGCGCGTACCTCTCCGGAGCTCCTCTTCAGTAGTGAGCTATCTCTCTCTCGCTCTCTTCCGCCTTCGTCTGACGTGGAACTCCACAGCCTCGAGCTCAACGGAGTTCATTCTCGCGCCCTCCAGTCCATCGTCGAATCCGATTTCAGCAACGCCCGTGTGCGTGTCCTCGAGGTCCTCCTCATCGGCTCTAGCTCCCTCCGAATCAAGCATCTCGAGCCCATCTCCCGCGCCTGCCCGTTCGTCGAGAAGCTCCATCTTCAGTCCATTGGCTGGCTCGATCACATGGTGCGCCTTTCTTCCTCTTGCCCTTGCATGACATCCCTCACCCGCTCGCCGACAGGACGACTTCATCCCCGCCATTGCAGCTACCTTCCCGCACCTCGTCGACTTGACGTTCGACCATCCTTGGGCCTATCCGCGCAACCACCCCTTCCCAGGTTCCGACGGCAAGACGATTCGCTCCGACAAGAATAACGATTTCGCTGTTCTCGGCGTCTACGAAGGAAGGTCCATCATGGGCGAGATCATCAAGAGGATTCGTACGTTCAGTTTCCTGCTCGCACTCGGCCTCGCAGCTGATGCCGTTCCGCCTTTGCAGAGGACGACGTGCGCGCCGTTACGCCGCTCTACAAGAAGAAGTTCACTCGCTTCGCCAAGTTCGCGTCGAACCTCGAGAGGGTGCTGTGGATTGCGACGGACGATGTGCGCTGGGAGTGGACGATTACGAGGCGTGCGGGAAAGCTGGTGCTGAAGGAGGAGGCGAAGATCTTCTACCAGGGAGGGCCGAAGGAGTCGAAGCCTGCGTTTCCGGAAGGCCAAGCGGGGGTCTTGATGAGGGTTAGGGCTTGAGTAGGTGCCTGCGAATCGATGAATCTCAGCTTGACGTGCTTCGAGCGTCGATGCCGGCAGAGAGGCGGCCTCGCTCTTCTCTCTCGCTCTTCAAAGACGGCCGCACTCGCACAGCACAACTGTGGGCGAGCAGAAGCTTGATTCCTCGAAAGATCGAATCACCCCTCCTTCGCAAGCCTGAACAACCTCTCGTACCTCTCCTCCAACCCATCCAGCTCCAGCAACACTCCCCTCTGCCGCTTCTCCAAGCTCTCCAGCTCTCCCTTCTTCTCCCTCTCCTCTTTCTCCCCCTCCCCTCTCACAGCCCTCCCCCCTCCCCTGCCCATCTTCCTCGCCGTCATCCCGACCTCCCACGCATGCTCCTGCATCTCCTTCCACGCCTCCACCTCTCCCACCAACCTCCTAGCCCTCCCACTACTCCCCTGTCCCGGCGCCGGACTCCCGCTCTTGGCCCTAAAGAGCGGTCTCGCGGGAGTTTCGAACGCGCGCTGTGGTGCCGTCGTGTTTGGTCGAAGCGAGGGGCCGGAAAAGTGGGAGAAGGCGAGGGCGGATGGGAGGGTCGTCATGAGGCTCCAGTAAGCGGCTTCTTCGATGCGAGCGGCGTCGCCGGTGTTCGGGGAGGGGCGGAGGATCGAGAGGCCTGGAGAGGAGAAGAAAGCGGAGAAGTCGATGGGGTTGGACTTGTCTTGCTGAATCGAGGGTGAAGAGGGCGTTGGAGGAAGGAAGGAAGGAGGAGTGTAGAGGGGTGTGGCTGGGAGGGGTTAGCGAGAGAGGAGCGAGGAGCGAGGGGGACGCACCGGATCGGAAGAGGGAGCCCTGGGGTTCCTTGGAGAACCAAGTGTGCGCCTTGATTAGGTTTGCGGAAGGTCGGGATTTAGCAGCGACGAGAATCCTGTGGAGGAAGGGAGGATTAGCGAGGAGTCGGTGCGAAGGTGGCCCGGAGACCGACATTCGTAGCAGGTCTTCGGCGCTTTGTGAGACGCGAGGGGTAGAGGGGAACGAAAGATTGGTCTTCCCATCAAATCCATCTATCAGTACGGCAGTGAGCGAGCGAAAGATGGAGGGACGCACCGTAAAGTTGACGATCCTGTCGTACGTGTCGGCGATGCTCTCAGCGAAAAAGGGTGCTTGACCGTACAGCATCTGAGAAAGGTGCTCGCATTTTAACACGTGAAGGTAACCACCGAATCCCCTGCGCGAAGCGTCGTAGACAGCCCACTCACCTCGTACATCAGAACTCCAAAGCTCCACCAATCGACCTCGGCGCCGTAAGCTCGCTCCTCCCCATCGTCCTCCTCGATACTTTCGAACGAATCCTCCACCACCCTCTCGGCCATCTTCAGCACGCAGGGTGCAATGTAATCCGGCGTCCCCACCAGGGCTCGCGCGAACTTTCTCGCTACCGACCCTCCTGGCCCCAGAGGCGCCGCAGACCCAAAGTCTGTCAGCAGGAGCTTTCCTTCGGCGCTGAGCAGCAAATTGGCGGGCTTGAGATCTCTGTAATCGCGCATCAGCTCCTCCTCTCCCCCTTCGCACGAGACGACGAACCTGTGCGCCCAACCCTCTCCATGCAGCCATTCCACCGCCTCCACAAGCTCAATCATCCATCGACGTACCCAGCACTCGTCCAGCCCTATGACCTCGATGCCGGCGACAGGGTTTTGCTGCTCCAGGAGCGTCCAGAGGTCACCGCCTGGTGCGTGAGAGAGTAGGAGGTGGAAGTGCGTCGGAGAAAGAAAGGAGGCGAGGAGCTGAGGGATGGGGGGACGGGGGACGGCGAGGGATAGGCGCAAGATTGCGAGCTCGGCCTGCGGTGATTGTTGCTGAAGGGGAAGCGATCAGGACGTGCTCGAGGGACAGCAGGCGAGGGACAAACAGCGCGCATCCGGAACCCCCAGCGGCGCTCGAGGGTCTTGAGAACGTAGACCTGATTCGAGCCGGCTCGGGTGAGTCCATGCTGTGCGCGAACGAGTTCCACGCGTGCGAATGGGCTGGGAGAGGAGAGGGTGTTGATGGGATCGAAGTCGTCGAGGGAGAGGGCATTCGCGCGGAGGTATTGGTGAGCTGTCTGTGGCTCTGTAACAGCGTTAGTACAGCCCAGCGTAGCTTCCAGAAGAGCTCACCTGCTCCTGTGCGATCAGCTTCCCAAGCCAGCTGGAGGGAGAGGTCGACGACGTCTGACGGAGTCGTGCTCGACAGCGAGACGGCCACGAGCGCTGCTAGCTCTGGAAGGAGGCCATCAATAGCTCGGCGCCTCGTTCTCCAGTCCTGAGCCATCGCGTCGTAGGGACGAAGGCCAAAGGAGTCTCGAGCTTCGGAACGAGGCGACTCTTCCCCTCGTGCCCTCTCGCCTTCCGATTTTAGTGAGTCGCTCCCTCTGCCAGACCTCGCCCCAGCTAACCCTGTGCTCACAGTGAGCAGCCACGCGAAGAGCAAAGCGTACGCGCACCCGATCGCTACTCAGGCCGGTAAGTAGCTCGCCTCCGACGGAGCCTCCAGCCGGGCGCACCAGCTAATCCGCCTGCTCGTGCAGATGATCTGAAGTACAAGACCAAGTACAAGGAGCTCAAGGCCAAGATTGGAGAGGTGGAGGAGGTGCGTTCCTGCCTCTCCTGTCCTGTCTCGACGAGCTGGACGTGTTGCTGACCGGACCGTGTTTTCCCCCAGGACAACACCAAGCTGCAGATCAAGATCCTCAAGAGTAAAAAGGCCATCCAGCGCCTGCGTATCGAGCGATCGTCCGTCCTCTTCCTCCCTTCCACTCCATTCCCCGCTGACCCACTCCCCAGAATCCTCTACGACCGCCTCCAATCCACCACGACCCCTACGAACCCGTTCGCCCTCCACTCCACTCCGCACCTTTCCTCCCTCCCCGCCTCTTCCTCTTCCGCCGTCGCCCCTCCCACAATCCTCGACGCGCCCTCGTACCCCCTCGCCGACCCCGCCGCGCCAGACCTCTTCCTGCAAGGCCTCGACGCAAAGAAGCTCGCTCAGCTCAAGGGAACTGGCGAGTGGGGCTCGAGGCCCGTGGTGGGGGTCGTGGGTGAGGCGCCGAAGCAGGATCCGCTGGAGGTGGAGGCGCCGCAGGGCGTCAACGGAGGTGCCGCTGGGGATCAGATGCAGGTGGACAGTGCGGAGGGATTGGGAGCTGGAGCTGGCCAGGCACCAGCTACTGGGGGACCTGCTCTTCCCTGGGAGTGAGGGAGGACTCGGGAGGTGTTTGTATTGCGACGATACGGTTGATGTTGAGACGAGCTACGCCACGACTGTACGCTGCTTGTTCGCACGACCTACGCCAAGGGATCCCGTCCCTGCTCTACGTTCCACAGCATTTGCCAGGGCGCTGCTTTTCCATCGTTCGCTCCTCTCGGCCGTCGACTCTGCTCCACCTGCTTCTTCGCCGCTTCCTTTGTTTGCTCCCTTCTCCCCCTTCTCCCTGCTCTCCCTGCTCGTATCTCACATTGGAAGCCGCCTCGACCTTTCTTCTCGGCTGCGCTAAGCTCGCGCGTCGCGAGTGCGAGCCTGACTGACAATTGCCAGCCATTTCTCGGATCCGCAACAAGCGACACCTGCGCGCGCTCTCGCTCTCCCAACCCTCATTCAACAAGGGAGCACCGTGTCGCGTAGCTCGTCGCAGCCCTCATGAGTTGCAGGAGGGCTTCAAGCGAGGAGCTCGACGCTTGGGGATGTACGAGCTGATCTCCTTCCTTCCTGCAGCGAAAGAAGGTGCACACCTGCAGGTCGCTTGACGAAGGCCACAGCCGATCCCTTTTCGTCTGCACGGAGGCAAGGGCTGGACATCAGCTCACCGCAGCGTTCCTTGGTAGGCGTCGGGTGACGAGTGCTCAGGATGAGAGCAGCAAGGCGGCAGCGTTGGGTGGTTCCTGCTGTGTGGCTCAGGAGGTGCAGTTTGCCTCAATCTCTTTCGAGCAGCTGAGCGGTAGAGCAGAGATCTGAGGAGCCCAGAGCAGGTGCAGAACGAAAGATGGGTCGCGATGGCTGCACAGGTTGCAGGACGCAAGCTCCGCCACCGACAAGCGCGTGGCTCTGAGCAGTGCTTGGAAGCGGTTAGGGTCGCCGCAAATGACGGAAGCAGGCTGGAGGACCGGTCGTAGGTGCGCGCGGGAGCAAGAGGTGAAGAGTAAATTTTCTCGTCGACTCGCACGTCCTCGACGGGCAGGAGAACGAGCAGTCGTAGCCAGCGATACAGAGTCCCCAGGAGCATTGCAGCCATCCACCGGACCTCGTGCCGTCCCTCCCCATCTCCCCTCCTCCCTCCCCAAGAAAAGTCAGCTCCCTCCTCCCTCCTGCCCTCCCAAGCCAACGCCGTCCGAGGGAATGGGGTGTAACTCTGCATTGAAACTCATCTCCGCGTGGGGATCCAGCGGACCGAGTGATTAAAGAGAGACGAGTTTGATCTTCATCTCAAAGGCAAAGAATCGCGCTCGTGGTCGACTCGGCACTCTGATAAGAGGCTCTGTTGCTTGAGCGAGATCGTGTTGAGAGACCTGTTCAGTAACCGAGTTAGCCCTGCGTTGCTTGAGACGAGAGTTGAACTTGCGTTTGTAAATTGAAGAACAAGAGATGATGAACGAATCGCTCCCTTTGAGGAGTCCGAAGTGTGGCCCACGAGAGAGTGACGAGGGCGCGCTCGTCTTCCTCTTCTTCTTCCTACGGCTGCTCGGAGCTCAATCAGGCCAGCACCTGTCCTGGAGCCCGGCTTGAGAGCAGCTGCAGTCACTCACACCCCTCCTCGCCCCCTTCTTGCTTGTACCCGGAGACAAAAAGGTTGAACAGAGCGGGATTCGAACCCGCGCTCCTCGCGGAAACACGAACCCCCGCCATGCGGAGAAGGTTGTTTGGGGCTCGGTCTCCCTTTTACGCCTTTTTGTCAAAGGCATGGAAAGATTCGAACCCGCGTCCCTTGAGCGTGTCGCCT
>JANGFH010000242.1:0-37704 GCA_025758715.1 Glaciozyma martinii | reverse complement strand
CGGCCGCGGGCCTCGGCCGGGGGGCGGGGCGGGGGCGGGGGGGGGGGGGGGGGGGGGGGGGGGGGGGGGGGGGGGGGGGGGGGGGGGGGGGGGGGGGGGGAAGGGGGGGGAGGGGGGGGTGGCGGGCGTCGAGAGGCTGGGCGTTCGAGGGGACGGTGATGGCCAAGAGGCTGAGGAGAGTGAGGGAGGCGAGTTGGGAAAGCATCCTGGCTGTTCCTGAAGGGGCGGGGTGGGTTGGGGAGCTCTGTCAAAGATGGGGAAGAGGGTTGCAAGGGCCGGCCTTGGTAGAGAGTGCAGAGAGTCGAAGCCTGAGCGTCCGGGAGAGAGGGCCAAGAGGGAGTAGGTGGTCGTTCAACCGTCAGCGCGGTTCCTCAACGGGAGTCGGAGGGGTGACTCACAGTCCTGTGCTTGAGATAACTGACTGAGAAAGGAGAACGGGGAAACGAGACTTGGAATCGAGGGTGACTGGGAGAGAGAAAGAGGAGGAAGAGAACAAACCTCGAGGGGCGCGAAAGTGATCGAGGGCTCTTGGGCCCTCCCGCCATCTCTCCCCTTCGACTTTCCCCCCTCCTTGTACTCGGCTGCGACAAGCTAATTCGTTAGAGTTTATCACCAAATCACCGTCAGCGTGAAGCGCCACTCACTTGTAAGCTCAGTCTCCTTCCCGCGATTCGCGAACGCCGCGCCTCTTCGCAGCGACCCGAGTACCTGCGCAAAGCGTCGGTGGCTGGAAGAATCCTCGCTCGTACCACCGTCGTCCTGGCAAAGAACAAAGGAAGCCTTGGCGCTAAAGCAGTCAGGAGCCTCGAGAGTCGACTCCTGAAGAAAAAAGAACAAAGGCGCAGAGTCGAGCAGGAGTCGAGCGTCGAGCAGAACGAACACGCAAGGTCCCGAGTCCAACAGCTGCATTCAAGACATGTCGAGTAGCGAATCTATCGTCCGTGCCACGTCGCCGCTGTTGCTCAAGAGGACCTGGAGAGAGACATAAAAAAAGTTCAGCAACCAGCCTCGCAGAGACGACGAGAAGGCAAGGAAACTCACCATCTCCAGAACCTCCTTCTCGAGCTGCGGGAAGATACTCTGCAGCGTCTGCAGCAAGAACCCGAAATCAGTAACCTCTTCTCTCCGAACCAGCGAAAGCGAACGCACTTCAATCGCAACGAGCCTCTGCTCCTCGTGCTGCCTATCAATCTCCTCCGTCACCTCGCTCGCGCTGACCCGATCCGACACGTACAACCCCGCATGCGGATTCTCCACAGGAGGCGGCGGCGGCGGCGGCGGCGGTCCCAAAACGCCTTGGTACGGCTGTCCGGGGGAACCTCCCCTCGTCGGCGTCGCAAGGTTGAGCGGAGGTGGTCGATGCTGACCCCCAGTATAGGTGGGGTAGTTCCGCCGCAACGGAGGTGGACCGGCGTGAGGAGAGGTCGGAGAGTGGCCGTCTGAGACTTGGGGAAGTACGGCGTCGAACTGGTCGATGATGCGTCCGATCGCGTCGATGGGCTTGGAGACGATGCGTTCGACCGAGTCGGTGGATCGGAGGAGGAATGCCTTGGTCGCGTTGGGGAAGGAGAGGCCGGGTTGTTGGATGAGGTGGGGGGATTCGGTGTCGGTTGCGGCGGTTAGGTCGGAGGGAGTGGAGGAGCGGAAGGGGAGATTGGCGGAAGGGGATTGGGCAGGAGAGCGAGGCATGCGAAGAGCTTGCTCCTCGGGGTCGACGGGGAGGTTAAGGATCGCCTCTTCGACGTTGATTTCGAACTCGGATTGGGTGATGTGGGAGAGGGAAGAGGCGTCCATGGTTTCGATGAACGAGATGGCACCGCTCTGCGCGTGGAGGGCGAAGTCAGACTCGCTGCTGGGAGGGAGAACGCGCGAAGGACCCACGAGGCTTGAGAGGTAGTAACCTCCTTCGCCAGAGAGCTTCTCTGGATTTCGAAATCGCTGGATGAATCTGCGGATGCGCTGGTTAGAACGGCCTGGAGAGGACGAGCGGAGGGCGCACTGGATATTCGAGACAAGGTGTTCGGGGTTCGCCTTGAGAACGATGTAGATCAAGAAAGGCACAAAAGCATCGGCGCCTTCGTCGCTCGACACGTGCTTCATCAACCCTGCGAGAACGCGAGACGTTCGTCAGCGTCGTTCGTTGCGAGCGAGACCAGGTCCAACCCACCAAAGATGACCTTGCAGCTGTTGAGCACGCAGATGAGCTTGTCCCTCGGCGCCTTGTACTGGTTGATCTTGACGAGCTCCCGCTGCGCAAACTCCAGGAACCCCTGAGCCTGCTTCTGCTTCTGCGCCGGGCTGACCTCCTTCCCCTTCCGCTTCTCGCCCGAACCTATTGAGTCCCCGTCGTTGGAGCTCGCGGATGGACTCATCGGTTGGGAGAGGGAGGGAGAAGTGGGCGAAGTCGTGGGAGAGACGGGGAGATCGAGGTGGCAGGGCTGGATCCAGGAGAAGAGGCGAATGCGCTGCGAGAGGACGTGGTCGCGCTCGAGGTCGTCGGTGGGAGAGACGTGGCCGGGGAGGAGGCTGAGATCGAGAGCGGGAGTGAAGGTTCTGCAGAGACATGGCGGGGAATGAGTTCCGGGAATCGAGGGAGCTTCGCAGGACTCACAGGTGCCAGACTCGGTTCATGACAAGCTTCTCCATCGCCTCCATCGCCATGTCAAACTCTGCCTCGGCCCGCTCCCCGTCCTTGTCGGCGAGGACCTCCTTCCAAGGCTCGACAGCGCGCATCTTTGCCGAGATGAAGTCGAGGAAGTCGTTGATTACGCGAATCTGGTCGCTCGTCGAGACTGGCGGTCGGCGAGAGAACTCCTTGAGAAACCTAGAGAGCGTCGTAGGAAATCAGCATTCCTCTTGCGCACGAAGGGAAAAGGGACGAACGATCGCAGGTACTTCGCAATCGGATCCGCCGACCGCGTCCTCATCTGCTCCAGAAACTTGTTGAAGTCGAAAACAGCCTCGACCTCCACCTCCTTGAGCTTCCCTTTCTCCTTCTCCATCTCCTTCCCTCTCGAATCCTTTGATTGAGCAGCCTCAAGGAACGCTCCCTTGCCCGGTGGTGACGAGCTCGGCGGGGTTCCTGGGAGGCTGGAGTTCGCGGAGGTGGCGGATCGGAACACGGATGCGAGAGAGGCGAGAGGATTGGGAAGGGAGGAGGCGGCGGGAGAGTTGGACGTCGAAGCGAGAGGTGTTGGATGTCGAGGAGTAGAGGGGGAGGCGACCTTCTCGTTGAACTCGGCGCGTAGACCCTCCTTCTCCTCCGCAGCGCTTACACTCCCACTCGCGGTAGCTTCAGAAAGTGCAGGAGTGCTCCCACTCGCCGGCGCGCTCCCACTTGCCGACCTGAACATCCCTCCCAAGAAACCCAAGCTCGCAGGCGCCGTTCCTGCGCCGAGGAGCTTCGCCGCCTTGAGGGGTATCGGAGGAGCTTCGTTCTCGATTGGAGGTGGAGGGGGCGAGGGGAGAGGGTGGATGGAGGAGGTGGGAGAAGGGGAGGGAGAGTCGTCAAGGAGCTCGAGGCGCGAGCTGGGCGTGACGGTGGAGCCAAGAGTCGGACCTGGGCGTGGTGGCGTCGTAGTTGCTGCAGTCCCACTCCCCAACGAGGTCTGATCCGACCATGGCTGCGAGCTGGAGGGCGAGTAGGGATCCAGGTCGGCGAGGGAGTCCGCCGCATACCCCTCGTGCCTTTGATAGGGCTGGTAGGTGACGGAGTAGGGAGAGGGAGCTGATATGGCGATGGGTGCTGAGCTGGACGGCGCTGAGCCCCAGATGGAGGACGGGTCGGAGGTGGCGGCTGCGTTGTTATCGTCGTGCAGGGAGAGAGAGGAGAGGTCGGTGGGGAGGTCGGTGGGGAGGTCGGGCAGAGTTGGCGCTGTGGATCCTTCGTTGTCGGTGACTGGAGAGGTTTGTTCCATCGCGAGGACGAGAGCGGAGAGGGTAAAGGAGAGGAAGAAGAAGCGCCGGCGACCTGAGCGTGAGGGTTGTCCTCTTGCCACCACCTCGAAACCGCGAGATCGACCTGCGTTGCTGCTGTGGAACTGCTCATGATATACGAGCGACTTGGAGACCCCAGCGAGGTGGCTCAGCTCGCCGAGACGGTGCTCAAGGCGGCGCGTCCTCCTGTCGATTCATCTTCTGTGAGTCCCGCTCGACGATGCCAGCAGCGCAGTGTCTAACGGCGTGCTCAGGATGCTGCTCAGCTACCTGCGCCTGTCTTGGAACTGCTCGAGTTCTTCTTGCAAGCTCTCGAGGAGCCCCACTCCTCCTCGATAAAGGAGCGCGTCGTGCGCGCTTTGAGGAGTTGTCTGTATCTTGCCGATCATGCTGTGAGTCCAAAGCGTGTTCCCAAGTATCATACGACTGACTCCTCTCGCAGGGACGCGACAAAGTCCTCCGCGGCGTCCTCCCCTTCCTCACCAGCCACACCTCTCCGACCCTCCAATTCGCAGCAGCCGGCTGCGTCCTACAATGCTGCAGTACTGCAACAATACCAAATCTCAGCAGTCAACTCTCCGTCATCACCTCCACCATCTCTCGCACTCTCACTCCCATCCAAAGCATCGCCCAATTCTCCTCCGCCTCCCCCAGCATCCTCCGCCTCGTCTCCACCTCCCTCCGGATTCTCAACGCCGTCTTTGCCAAACTCTCTCCACTCCCACTCGACACCATCGCCACCGCAATGCCGATCCTCAGCACCTGGATCTACTATCGACCCGGGCTGCCTGGCACCGCGAGCCCTGCGCCGGATCGCGGGAGATCAACCATGTCTGGTGGAGCGCTCTCGTTCGGCGTGATGGGAGCTTTCCTTCCGACGAGTCCTCAGAAGAAGAAGCGCGTCGATGGAGGCAGCTCGCGATCCTCTGTGGTCGAAGGCGGGAGCTCCGAGTCTGAAGACGACGAAGCAGTCAAGGCAGAACGGAGGTGAGTCCGACATGGAGCAGACAAACAGACGTCTTCCTTAACCTCGACGAAAGCAGAAACAACGCCGCGCAAGTCCGACTCGACGCTCTCGGATGCCTGCGAACTGTAGCTCTGGTGCGTCTTTCCTGATCCAGGCCACGAATCGTTCCTTACGTCTCTCGCAGAGCCACGCAAAGGCTCTTTACCCTCACTGGGGTCTCTTCCTGGCCGACTCTCCCTACCTCCGATCTCGCCGGAACCTCCTCACCCTTGTCGAAAGCGATCCTGCCGTCGCAGTCCGGATTCGCGCGTGTCACGTCTTGGTCGCCCTCCTCGACGGATCAATGGCCTACCTAGCCATTGCCGAAGATCGGTCAGTTGTTCTCTTGGACCTCGTCTCCTCCTGACTGAGCCCTCATCTTCAGCCCGACCAAAGCGTCCTTCACCTCCCTCTCGAGCAAGATCGGCGAAGTCGTCAGCGAGCTGCACCTCAAAATCGCCAGCCTCGTCTCCTCCCCGTCATCTCTCAGTCAACCAGGCCTGCTCGTTGTCGTTCTGGGACTTGCCAGTACCCTCGCCGAGAACGCACCTTACGGTCGACTCCAACGGCCCCTCGCCCAGCCTCTCGCTCGCGCGATTCTCCCGCTCACTCGGAACGAAGGTCAGCTAATCTGCTCCTTGATCGGTCGATCGAATGCTGACCTCGTCTCACCGCGCAGACGATACCCTCGCAGTCGCCGCCTGTATCGCCCTCACCGCCATCGCTCGGAACGTCCTGGGCCAGCCAACGCCGTGTCCGCAGCTCTTCGACTTGACGGAAGTCTTGGCGGCTTGCATTGCGAGTCTACAATCTTCGAGGTCGCCAGCCGTTCACGCAGAAGTTTGGTCGCTGCTCGCCGAGACGGCTCCTCGCGCGGAGGACTTCGACCTGTACGTCCTAGACCCCCTTTTTCCTCGCTCCTGCTCAACCTAATATATTCCCAGTACTCCAGCACTCGTCGTCCTCCACGCCGGCTTCGAAACCTCCGTCCTGACGCAGGAAGCCCAAATGGCCTTCATCGCCTCTCTCTTCAAATCCCCCCTCCACGACCCGCCGACTCCACTCCTCCTGAAACCCTACGCTCGGAGCCTCCTGCAGATTGTTCGAGTGGCGCTCAAAAGCGTTCGGCCCCAGTTGCGCGTGCTGGGGTGCGGAGTCCTCGCGAGTTCCGTGCTCGCGGAGCTGGACGTGGGTTCGCTGCCGCTGGATCCGTTTGGGGAGGGGTTGAAGCTCGTCGAGGATGAAGATGCGAGTGTGAGGGCTGCGGCGTGCAGGGTGTTGGGACTCCTAGTCAAGTCGCCGCTGTTTGTGTCGGTGCGTACATCCTTCTCCGATCCGCTGGAGGTTCGCTGACCTCTCCTTTCGCAGAACACGCCTCTAATCAGTTTGATCATCGAGTCACTTCTTCGACGCTGCGAAGATCAGGACTCAGTTCGAGCTTCTGCCAGCTGGTCGCTCGCGAACTGCTGCGACATCCTGACGCCGGAGTGCGTTCTCAGCTCGCAGGGTTTCGAGTCAGTACTGACGCCTCATTTCTCGCAGAAACGCTCGCGAGGTCGATACCGCAAGCCTGGTGCACGAAGCTCTGCTCCTCGCACTACCGACGAACGGCGAAAAGGTTCGTCGTCCGCTCTCCCCAGCCAGACGTCACTAACCCAGCCTTACAGGTCCACACGAATGGCCTTCGAGCTCTCGGATCTCTCCTCAAGGTCTCCTCTCCCTCCGCTGTTGTCGAAGATCGCGAAGCCATGGCGCGCGTCGTAACGACCCTCTGCGAAGGGGTTCAGAGTGGCCCAGCGAAGGCGAGGCGTTTCTCCCAGTCACCTTCGAAGGCTTGAAGGCTGACGAATTCGAGCAGGTTCGCTGGAACGCAGCAGCAGCCATCGCCAACGCTCTCGCAGGTCCCGCGCTCGCCTCCTCCTCGACAGCAGCCAGCGTCGAGCTCCTCGAAGCGCTATCAACGACGTTGATCGACTGCCGCAATTTCAAGGTCCGGATCCAAGCTGCGACGGGGTTGATGGTCCCCGCGAAGCGGGGAAGCTACGGAGACTGCGAATCGTTCGCTCTCGTCCTCGCTCGAACCAGGCAGGCGAGGGACAACGCGAGCCAGGAAGAAGCTTCCGTTCCTGCGAAGGAGACGGCCCATCTCGCCCAGCTCAAAGTCAGAGTGCGTCAGCTTCTCTCCAGCGCCAGGAATCCGGGCTGACGACGTTCATTGTCGCAGCTGGACAAGTGCCTCGACCACCTCATGTCGCTCGCAACGCCCGAAGACTTCTCGATAACGTCCTTGAAACTCAACTAGATTTCGGCCAAGATCCAGTGCACCGAGAGAAATCCACCCATTCTTTTCCGCATCCCATCCATCGCAGGCTTCTATTTGGCGTAGTGCTGCAGAAAAAACCCGCTAACCATCAGCTCAAGGTTCCTCTTTCGAAAAGCGAGAAAAGCGACTCGCCAAAGTCCACGTCGACATGATTCGTCTCCGGTTCACGGCGTCCGGATCCAGCCCCGGGGTCCCATACGTCAAAGGCGCGAGGAAGTAGTACCCCGCGCACTCGAACGCGATGATGATCGCAACGGCAACGACCATCTTCCTCGAAACCTCGGCGACGGTCCTCGGTCTCCTCCTCGTCGATTGTCCCGCGACCGAGACGGGGAAATTGATCGTGTCGGACGCCATAAAGTGGAAGAGGGCTCCGGCGACGAGGGCGGAACAGAGGTGGGCGGGGAGGTAGTGGTGGAGGAAGAGTTGGCGAGACATGGAGAAGAAGGGGAAGTAGTGGTACGCCCAGGCGATGAGGAAGAATCCGCCCGAGTTGTAGAAGCGGTTGCGCGTTGCTGCGAAAAATTCCTTTGGATCAGCCTTGGGTTCTTGACAGGAGTAGCGAGAAGAACGCACCTTCGGTGAGCGGCGTCATCCCTCGTCGCTTCGCGAGCTGATCCGCCATGAGGATGCCAGAGAAGACGGCGAGCGACATGGCGCAAAGCCACCAACTGACGACGTTGCCGATGAGGTAGACCTGCTCCTTCTCGGCCGTCGGTCCCGTCCAGAAGCTGATCCCGCTGATGAGGAACGGCCAGTTCAACGGTCCCGACGCGTAGGGGTGCGAGTCGGTGAGGCCGGCGTTGTGCTGGAGCATGGCGATCTGCAGCTCGAAGAACTTGCGGAAGAAGTTCATCGACTTGACCTTCTTCTGCTCGGCGGCGGGAGGCAGGGGGCGGAAGGGAGTCGTGACGTCTGCGACAAGCGATCAGTAATCGCCTTGGGACGTTCGGAGAAGGGAAAGAGACTCACTCGGATCGCGCACGATGTCGTCGACGAGCCAGTAGGTCGACTTGTCCTTGAGATTCTTGTTCCCGTTGACCTCCTGCTGCTTGAACGCCCAATCGGGCAACGACGGATCCGTATGCGTCCACATGGCGACCTTGGTGTTGACGTGAACGAGCTGGAAGTGGCTGCTCTTGGTCATCCACTGCTGTCCTTCGTGCGCGTCGTCAATCTCGATCTTGAAGTGCGTGTCGGGCTCCTTCTCGAGATCGGCGCCGTCCCAGGTCGTGAACTCGGTGTTGGTGGCGAGCGTGGTGCAGGCGACG
The DNA here is from genome assembly GCA_025758715.1 of Glaciozyma martinii. Lineage (NCBI taxonomy): Eukaryota > Fungi > Basidiomycota > Microbotryomycetes > Kriegeriales > Camptobasidiaceae > Glaciozyma > Glaciozyma martinii. The sequence continues at coordinate 29,168 of JANGFH010000242.1, read as the reverse complement.
TCGTGGGTTAAGAGCGTCGTGTTGGTCATAACGTGGCGGAGGGTGACGATGTCGTGCTGGCGAACGACGCGGCCGCGACCCGACTCGGGGATCTCCTTCGTCGGCTCGACGATCCAGTGGTTGTTGGTATCGTTGAAGGGGTATCCGGTGACCTGTTGGCCTGGAGAGGCGATGCAGGTTAGCTTGCGAGCGAATTACGGAATGGAGAAAGGAACGAACCTGCGCTACTGATGCGCCCGTCATCGTACTTGAGAGGGTATCGATCTGGGTGAGAGTGGAGGAAGGCCTTGGTGCTCTTGTGCTGCAGGATGATGGTGTCGAAGTAGCGGATCTCTGCGAGGGCGCGAGAGGAGCGAGTTAAGTGGCAGCTCAGGAATCTGGCGGAGGCTAACGTACCTTCGGCGTTCAGCGTCAGAGGACTGTCGAGCAGCGTTTGCTGGAAAGCAGGGCTCATGAACTCGTCTCCCGTTCCGCTCTTGTTGAGAACCGCAAAGTGGACCCAGAACCAGAAGAGGTAGACGATGGCGGGGACGACGATGAGACCGAAGACGCGTGCTACGAAATGCTTTGCGACGTGATCCTGCGGTCCAGCATATCGTTAGCACTGTTCTCCCAAAGCTGGTGGAAAAGAACAAAGACGCACGATCGTCAATCCGCGCCTGATGTCGAGCAGGTTCCAGAGGTCGATAACGACCGCCGTGCCGACCGTCATGAAGGCAAAGAGACCGACCATCTTGCACGAGATGGTGAGACTCAGGAAGACGCCGGTAAGGAGCATCCAAGTCCACCAGGGCTTCGTGAACTCGCTGCGTTAGAAAGGTCAGTCGCGTTCCGGTGGGGGGCAGAACTCGCGGAAGGAGCGCACCTGTAGCGAAGCTTGTAGAAGCGAATGTACGAGTAGAACGATAGCGCCATGAAGAGAACGAGGGGAGCATCCAGGAGGATGAGCCTCGTTTGGACGACGTGCGCGTTGTCTGTGACCAGCATTCCATAAGCTCCCCTGCCCTTCTTCCCAGCTCCCAAGACTCACCGATCAGCACCAATGACGCCGAAAGGACTCCCACAATCCAGGGGTAACCGCTCTCCCGCATGATCATGTACACGACCGCAGGGATCAAGCTCCCAATGACGGCGGGGAAGACGCGCAGGCCGATGTAGGGAACCTTGTTGTCGATGTATGAGTCGCCGATGTTGTCGAACTCAAAGTGACCGTCGTAGCCAATCACCCAGCCCGCGAACGCAAGGATGAGCTTGGCACTGTGGAGGGACACGGCGTGTGAGCTGCTTGCTGCTGCTCGGAGCTGGGGGACGGGACGCACAGAGGAGGGTGTACGTCGAAGAAGAACTCGCGCCGGATGTAGTAGGATGCAAACTTGCCAAAGTGAACCTCGTCGAACCTGTTGGGCAGCAAGGGGAGAGGTCAGCACGCCTGGGAAGGATCACCTCGAGCTGGGAAGGACGCACACAACTCCTGCTGGGTGGTGGATCTTGTAGAGTCGCATGGCCAGCGCAATCAAGACTATAACGCCCACGATGATCCAGTCAAGCCTTTTGCTGTCCTTGACGTCCTCCTCGAACCCCTGCAGCAGCACCAACCAAGCCAGCATCAGCTCCACGTCGCCTGCCTTCCTTCGCCTCCCTCTTGCCGCCACAGGCTCCGGAGACCCACCTTGCCAAAGAGCAATCCTGTTCTTCTGGGATCGACGTTCCGTCCGTCACGATAGAGCTCATCGTCACGCTTGTCGAGCCGGGGGTCGGAGAAAGGGTCTCGAGGTGAGGAAGACGGCACGGGCTTGCGGTGGAGAAGGCGGTCTTGAGCCTGCTGCATGATTGGGCGGTGGAAGAGTCCCCGAGAGGGCGGAGGGTTAGCAACTCTGGGATGTACGCGGGTGGCAGGAAAGCAAGGAGCGTTCGGGGCGCAAGCTCAGCGTCGCGTCGACGTCGCGGATCCCGCTGTCAAAGGAATGGCTGGCGATGCTGCCTCCCCAAGGGCAGATTTCAGGATGAGGATGCTTGACGGTCAAGAAGGTACTGCCCAGCGCAGCTAATCCCAGGCGTTTCTCTCGCGCGACGGCGTCGACTCCTCGGACTAACGGTGCGGTCGCCTTTGGAATGTAGGGCCGCTTGCTGGGTTGGAGCTACGATTCTGTATCTATAAGAGAGGCCCTTTGCAGAGCCGAGTTCGAACGGAAGAAGGGAGACTCACGCACTCGACCCATTCAGAGCGAGAGTGCGCGGACCCCCCAACGCGTTCTCACCGTTTGCTTTCTCTTCCTCCTACTCCTCACGCCAGAAACTCGAACCCAGTGAACTACCTCGCACACCCAACTCTCCCCGCTTGAGCAACACCCCCAAGCCAGCCCGTCACTCGTTCACACCCTCCAGCTTCGTCCTCGGCAACCACTCTCAAAATGTCGTCCAACGGAACCACCTCCAACGGCGCCGCCAAGTTCCCCACCTTCGCCCCCTCCCCCTCCGTCCGCCCTTCCAACGTTGGTATCCGTACGCGTTTCCTTCCGGCGTGTTGGTGCGCTCGCCCGCTGACGGCGTCCTTCCCTCGTGATTCCCCAACCCACAGACGCCATCGACGTCTACTTCCCTCGCCGCTGCATCGCCGAGTCGGACCTTGAGGAGTTCGATGGAGTCAGCGCTGGAAAGTACACGCTTGGATTGGGCCAGGAGCGCATGGCGTTCTGCGACGACCGCGAGGACATCAACAGCTTTTTGTTGACCGGTAAGTGGGGCCACCGCGTGTTTCGCGTTTTCGGCTAGGATTGCAAGGCTCGGAGGGAGAGGAGAGTGTTGGGTGGAGGCAGAGGGGAGGGGATTATGAGCTGGGTGGAGCACTGCGCTCCTCTTTACTCGGCTGCATGCTTTTATTCACGGGCCTGCCATGCCTTGGCGCTCGTTTCGTGTGTGTGTGTTTTCACGGCAGATTCACGGCCTTCAACGGAGCCACTCAGAGCACGACACTGACGCCTACCCCGCCCCACAGTCACCGCCTCCCTCCTCGCCAAGTACGAGATCCCCATCGCCTCTGTCGGCCGCATCGATGTCGGCACCGAGACCCTCATCGACAAATCCAAGTCGGTCAAGACGCACCTTATGGACCTCTTCCCCGGCAACTCGGACATTGAGGGCATCGACTCGAAGAACGCGTGCTACGGTGGAACCGCCGCCTTGTTCAACGCGGTCAACTGGATCGAGAGCTCGAGCTGGGACGGACGGTACGCGCTTGTTGTGGCGGGAGACATTGCCATCTACGCTGCTGGAGGAGCGAGGCCCGTTGGAGGTGCGGGAAGTGTTGCGATGCTCATTGGACCCAACGCCCCCCTTGTGCTTGAGCGTGCGTGCTTTCGCGCTGCGTTTGCAAAGAAGAGGAGCTGACGTCGACTCTTTTGTGATCCGCAGCCATCCACGGAACCCACATGGCGAACGTGTGAGTGCCTGCTCTTCACCCTTGCGCCGAAACGCCCCAGCTCACCCCACGCTTCCTCGCAGCTACGACTTCTACAAGCCCCACCTCTCCTCCGAGTACCCCGAAGTCGACGGCCCTCTCACTCAGACCTCGTACCCCGGAGCTCTTGAGCGGTCCTACGACCACTTCCGCGTCAAGGAGTCGAAGCGCAAGGGAGGCAATGGCGACATGGGCGATGTCAGTCTCGAGGACTTTGACTACGTGGCGTTCCACTCGCCTTACGGCAAGCTCGTCCAGAAGGGCTTCTCCCGCCTCGTGCGTCCTCGCTCCCTCTCCTTCTCCGAACGCACAAACTGACGAGCCTCTGCAGCTCTACAACGACTACCTCTCCAACCCCACTCACCCCTCTTTCGCCGCCATTCCCGCTGCGCTCGGCGAGCTCCCCCGCGCCGAGACGCTCCTCAACAAGGACGTCGAGAAGGCGTTCATGGCCGCCTCCAAGGACATCTTCGCCGCCAAGGTTCAGCCCTGCACGATCACGTCCAAGAAGCTCGGCAACATGTACACGGCGTCCCTCTACGGTTCCCTCGCCTCGCTCCTCGATTCGACCGACAGCGACGTGCTCCAGGGCAAGAGGATCGGCATGTACTCGTACGGCAGTGGACTCGCCGCGTCCTTCTTCACGATTCGCGTCAAGGGCAGTACGGAGGAGATGCAGGCCAAGCTGGACTTGAAGGCTCGGTTGGCGAAGATGGAGGTCAGGCCTTGTGCCGAGTACGTCGCGGCGCTCCAGGTGCGTTCGTCTCCCGTTCGGTCTTCACAGGGGAGAAGCTAACGAGCGACGTATATGCAGCTCCGAGAAGACAAGCACAATCTCGACAACTACACCCCCGACGGCAAGGTCGACGACATTTGGGAGGGAGCCTACTACCTCACTCACTCGGACGACAAGCACCGCCGTACCTATGTCATCCGCGGCTCCGAGAAGGCATGAGCTCTTCTCCGACTACCCCCTCCTCCTTCGACGACGTAGATGGCGATTCAAGGACGACTCTTATAGACCTCCCCCACCGCTGTTTTCGTTGGATCCTCTCTGCATTCCCCCCACACCAGCACCTCTACCCCCCACTCCCCCTCTTACGAGTACCTGGAAGCGCAACAACGCACGCATTAATATAGACAGCTCAAGGCTGGTTGAAACTTGTCTTCAGCGCGTTCTCTCCTCGGCGGCTCTACGCTGGCTTGTTTGGCTGCTTTCTGCGCGCAGGCTCCTGGATCTATCTTGCTCTCTGTTTGAAGCTAGCTCTAGCTCAGCAACGCGTGAGATCTCGACGGCCAACCTGCTCCCTCCGGCCTCCGGGCCGCGCGGCTTCGAGCGGCGAGCGGCGGTCCTCTTCTCTTGAGGATCCTCCTCCACTCACAGCTTCTCCACCGGTCAAGCGTAGCTGTATTAGCTACACTAGCACGACCATCAGCTCCGGCCCCGCGAGCCCACGCCGCCCTTCCCAGCTCTCCAACTCAACGCTCCCCCACGTTTCTCCTCCTCCTGTCCTCCATGTCCGCTCAAGTCAACTACGCCGCTGTCCTGCACGGCGCAAAGGATCTCCGACTGGTAAGTCTCCCACAGAACGCTCTCTTCGCTGGCGTAGCTGACGCCTGCCTCCATAGGAGGAGCGTTCGATCCAAGCCCCTGGTCCTGGGGAAGCTCAGGTCGCTGTCAAGGCTACGGGACTCTGTGGGTCTGATATCCACTACTACGTGCGCTCGTGAGGGATATGGGGTGGAACGGAAGCTGAGGTTCGCGCGCAGCTTCATGGGAAGAACGGAGAGTACGTTCTGAGGGATCCGATGTGCCTGGGGCACGAGAGCGCTGGAGTTATCGTGAGCTGCTGGGACTTTGGGAACAGAGAACTGATCTTCTTCCTATAGACCTCGGTTGGGGAAGGCGTTGTGGATTACCGCGTAGGAGACCGCGTCGCGATCGAAGCTGGGATCCATTGCGCCAACTGTCGCCTCTGCAAGATCGGTCGCTACAACCTCTGTCCCAAGAGTAGGCTCCCCACTCGCTTTCGATACTCTCCACTAACCCAGCGTATCACAGTGCGTTTCGCCTCCTCCGCAAAAGTCTACCCCCATCAAGACGGGACCTTGCAATCCTCCATCAATCACCCAGTTCGCCACCTTCACAAGCTCCCCGACTCCTGCTCCTACGAACAAGCCTCCCTCGTCGAGCCTCTATCCGTCGTTCTCCACGCCTCGCGTCGCGCAGGGATTCGAGCGGGCCACAGCGTCCTTGTCTTCGGAGCTGGAGCGGTCGGACTCCTCGCTTGCGCCGTCGCCGCGGCTCATGGAGCTACGCAGATGGTCATCGTTGACATGTACGCTCTCATCATCTATCTCCCCTCTACAGAGCGGAGCTGATTCCGAGCGCGACAGCAACGAGGACCGAGTCAATTTCGCTGTCAAAGAGGGCTTCGCAACGACAGGCCATGTCCTCCCTCGTGCTCCCAGGCCTGAAACCGTCGCTGCTGGCCTCGAAGCTGCAAAGTTCACGGCCGAGGAGATCCTCACCAAGTACGGCCTGGTCGACACGGACGGATTCGACGTCGTCCTGGAATGTACAGGCGTCGAGACGTGCATGCAGGCTGCGATCCACGCAAGGCTCTCCCCCTCCCACCTTCCTGACGAGCATAGCTGATGCTGTTGTACGCAGACTGCTCGACCAGGTGGGAAGGTCGTCTATATCGGCATGGGAACTCCGAACGCCACTTTGCCACTTTCGGCGGCCGCGTTTCGAGAGGTCGATCTCCTCGGCGTCTTCCGCTACGCGTGCGTCTCCTCCCTCTCCTCTGCTCTCGTTCATACTAACTTTCATATCGCAGTAACACGTACCCCGACGCTCTGGCGTTGTTCGGCGCTGGTCGATTGCCGAACGTTGAGAAACTCGTGACGACGCGATACCCGCTTGCGAAGGTGAACGAGGCGTTCGAGACGCTGCTCAGGGGGACGGATGAGGATGGAAACATGGTGATGAAGCTTATGATTGGGGACTATTGAGCGCGGATGAAATTGATTAGGCGGTTGGTGAATCCTGCTGCGAAGATGGCGCGAGCCTGCTGAGAGGGGAGAATCGCGACTTCGTCGCATCTATCAAAGCGTTTGGAGAATGTGCAAAGCACGCTCTACGCAGTGGAGCTGTCGAACTTCATGAGGAAAGCGGAAGCAGAGAAAGTGAGCGAGAAGGCCTGCTGATTCCTGTGGCTGCAAGTTCCTGATCGTCGAGAATGTAGTGGCAGTGAAGCATCTACAATCAGCCAAGATAACTATCTTGATCTGCGAGCAAGGAGAAGGAATCAGCGACGCCGTCAACGCGATCGGACTCCAAAACGCACCCTCACTCCTCACGCATCAAGCGATCCCCTTGTAGATCTCAGGCTCGACCTTCTCCCACAAGTCATACATCTTCTGCGAGCCAAAAGGAACTCTGCAAAAGCCGTCAGCTCGAAGCGCGGGGTCCCAAACAGCGGCAAACGAACAGGTTTGTCCAAACCACTGCGAAACACACACCCCTCGTCAGTCCCGCTTCGATATCGACGCCTCAACTTCAAGAAAGGCTCACCAAATGCAACATCCTTCGCCCGATCCACTACCCAAAAAGTATTCGCGTACCCAGCCCAAGTCATCGCTCCCTTCCCCCTCCCCGAAGGCATCCCCTCTCCCGACAGCAGCCCTCCGTACCCCCAGCTAATCCCCGCGTAAACCTTCTGCTCCCTCCTCGAGAATGGGTCTCCAACGTTCTTCGTCAACGCCCCCATCTCGGCTCGCAATTCCGGCGTAGCGAGGTGCGATTCAAACATCGTGTCCACCGTCGCGCGCTTCAGGATCTGCTGGCCGTCGAGCGTTCCGCCGCAGAGGAGGAGGCGGAGGAGGCGCATGTAGGATTTCGGGGAGCCCTGAAGACCGGTTCCGCCGAAGCGTTGGGACTTTGGCGTGAAGTCGATGGGGCGGACCGAGTATTCCGTCTCGGGGGGAACGGGGTCGACTGCCATGTCGATTCGGGCGGGATTGGGGATGAAGGACATGTCGGTGATGGCGAGGGGTCTGTCGAGGAGGAGGTTAGGGAGGGACAGACGAGGAGGAGGGGAGGCGCACGCGAAGATGTGCTCCTGGAAGTACGATTCGAGATGCTGTCCACTGACGGCTTCGATGACGAGGCTGAGCCAGTCGTTGGAAGTGCTGTAGTGCCACCGCTCTCCAGGCTGGTACATTGCTGGCATTCCAGTGATCGAGGCCTGCGTCGTTCGCCATCAGCCGAGTTTCGAGCAGGAGGAGTCGAGCGAGCTCACCTTGGTGGAGACCCCAGAGACAAATCCTAATCGCTCCCTCATCTTCCCCTGCCGATCCGCATGATTCCCAGAGAACTCGTACGCAAAGCTTCGGGCTCATCAGCTCCGCTCCCCGATTCGAGAGCCGACCCACTCACCCACTCGTATGGTTCATCAGCATCTCCACCGTCACCGCCCTCTTGGCCTCCTCCAGCACCGGCTCTTCCCCTTTGAACCCCGTGCACACCTTCACCGTCTCCAGCTCGGGTACCCACCGGCTAGCCTCGTCCTCGACCCTCAGCTTCCCCTGTTCCACCAGCTGCAGCGTCGCGATGATCGTCACCAGCTTTGTGCAGGAGAACAAGTCGAACACTGAATCCTCGGAGACCGGCTCTGCGGTGCTCAAGTCGGCGGGGAGAGTTGCGTGGCCTGAACTGCCGGAGTAGAGGGAAGGGGACGAGGAGGAGCCGACGATGACGACGGCGCGCGGGAGGTTGTGGAGCGGTTGGGCGGTGGAGTCACGCAGGAAGCCGTCGATGGCAGAGGCGGAGGAGGGGTCGAACATGCTGGAGGCCGTGAGGAGTGGGGAGAAGCGAGGGGCGTGACAAAGCTCTGGAAGGGTGGTGGTTGCGGGGTTGAATCGAACGGCGGTATGGAGAGGATACCTTGACAATCGTTTGCTGAGAGAAGCAGAACTGGGCATGCAAGAGGGGGAACAAGAAGCGGCGATTCGAGCCAGACCACAGAGTGCGAGATCTCGCTACCGAACCTCTTCTTCTTCTTCTTAGTCCGGCTCTGTCTCCCTCCACAAATCAGGCAGGACTGGTGCCTATCGCACGACGAGTCACGCACGCGATTCGTTCGTCCCAAACCTGCCCAAAAAGAGCTCCTCCACAGGCTGAGTCGCTCGCTGCTCCCTGCTCAGGCTTGCGACCTCGTCCTCGCTTCTCCCACCAACCGAACCGAACTCGTACTCTTCCCAACTCTCTCCCCTACTCCTCCACTCCACTCCATCTCTCCCCTCAACTTCGTCGCTCCAGTCTTCGCTGTGGTCAAGCTTCCCTGGTCGTGTTCTTTCGATTCCCCCTCCCCCTTCCTCCTCCTTCCTCCACGCTCACCTCCACCCCCAGACCACTTCGAACCGAGCCAACCAACCCCCAAAGCCAGCTCAGCAACCACCACCGACGGAACTCCCTGCGCGGCCTTTTTACTCCCAGCGCCGCCAAGTCACTCGACTCTCTTCCCCCACCTCCCTCCCTCCACTCCTCAGCCCACGCACACCATGGACGGCGGCGGTGGATTCTTCAAAGGAACGACCTCCGAACAGGTACGCCTCCTCTACCGCTCACGTCCTTCCAACTAACGCCTCTCCAGGACGGCCGGTTCGCAGACAAGGAAGCTCTCATGATCAAGAAGATGAAGTTCCCCGCTTCGTTCGACACCAAGGTCGACATGCGCAAAGTCGAGCTCGCGGTCCTCAAGCCCTGGATTGCCAAGAAGATCATCGAGCTGCTGGGGTTCGAGGACGACGTCCTGATCGAGTACGTGAGTGGGCTCCTCGAGGATACCGAGAACACCGTACGTCTCCCTGCCTCTCTGCGCACCGCCTTGCCCGGACTAACGAAGAGCACAGATCATCGACGCGAAGAAGATGCAACTCCTCCTCACCGGCTTCCTCGAATCAAAGACTCCCATCTTCATGTCATCCCTCTGGACCCTCCTCCTCTCCGCCCAATCCAACCCTCTCCGCGTCCCTACCGAGCTGCTGGAGGAGAAGAAGCAGGAGATGCGAGCGCGTGAAGCGGCTGAGGCGGTCAAGAGGCGTGGGGAGGAGCAGAGTCGGGCGAACGGCGGCGCGTTGGAGGAGATTAGGCAGAGGGAGAGGGGGGAGAGGGACGATAGGCGAGGTGGAGGAGAGAGGGGTGGAAGAGGCAGAGGAGGGTTTGGAGGGGGAGACCGTGGAGGCTACGGAGGAGGAGATCGTGGAGGGTATGGTGGAGGTGACAGGGGAGGGTACGGTGGGGATCGTGGAGGCTACGGGGGAGATCGAGGAAGGGGAGGGTACGGTGGAGGAGACCGTGGAGGTTACCAGGGAGGACGAGGAGGCTATGGTGACCGCGGAGGACGTGGACGCGGTGGGTTCGAGGACCGAGGTGAAGACTTCCGCCGCGACGGAGGGAACGGCTGGTCAGGTCGTGGACGCGACGACCGCGGTGGAGGACGAGGAGGTTACCGTCGTGAAGACGACCGCGTACGTCTCTCTCTCCCCTCTCTCCGCAAACTCAACTGATTCCCTGCACCCACAGCGCCGCCAACGCTCCTACTCTCGCTCTCGCAGCCCCTCCTCCTCCCGCTCTCGCTCCCGCAGTCGCTCCCCTCCTCCCCGCCGCCGTCGTTCCCCCTCCTACTCCGCCTCCCCCCGCCGTCGAACCTCGCGCTCCGTCTCGCGCTCCCGGGACACCAAGTCTCGTCGCCGGAGCCGCAGTCGCAGCCGCAGTCGCAGCAGGAGCCGGAGCCGGAGCCGGAATCCAGTCGGGAAAGAGGGCAAGTCGAAGCGCGAGAGGAGCAGGAGTCGCTCGCCTGCGCCTGGGAGGAGGGATCGCTCGTCGCCCCCGCCGCCGAGGAGGAGGAGGAGCCCTTCGCGCTCGCGCTCGAGGTCGAGGGATAGGAGGGATTCGAGGAAGGAGGAGTCGAGGGTCGACAAGAGGCTCAAGATGGAGGTCGACGAACCGTTGGCCAAGTCCAAGTGGTCCAAGGAGGAGAGTGAGGAGGAGGAGGTGCGTTCTCGCTCTTTTGGACTCGTGGGGGAGGAGCTAATCAGATTATTGCAGGCGTTGAAGAAGAGGGAAGGTGACTTGAAGGAGGGATTGCTGAGGCGCAAGGTCGTCTCGTCCATGTCGATCAAGGGAGCCGCCACGGTGAAAGACGAATGATGGGGAGGATTTTCCAAATGTACCAAACGGCATAATGCCTATAATCGATTTCTTTCTTGTTTCCTGTTCGCCTGCTGCATCGTGCTGACCCCACCACTTTTGATCGTCGTCTAGCAGCGCAACCGAGGAGCTCTGGAGTCGGGGACGCTGAGCTTGCTTTCGTGCTGCGTGAGTCCTCTGCGATCAGTCTAACCTCGACTCAAACGCATGGGAGACAGATGAGCCAAGGTTTACAGGCGTGCGAGTCGGCGCCTTCGAGGAGCAGCCGACTGGGGGATCGAGGGCGCCGGTTTCTGAGCTGCTTTTCGAATGCTTCCTCCTCCCATTCCAGGATCGGACCCAACTGCTCTATCACTGCTTCAACACCTGCTGTCCTCACGCCAATTCCCGCTCCTGCTCTCCCAGCGCCTTCCCCTTGCCTCCATACACCTCGGGGATGTCGTCTCCCAGCTCGTCGACCAGCTTCATTCCGCTAGCGAGGACTTGGAACTTGGCCATCGTCTGCACGCTGGCGACGAGCTTGATTGCCGAAAGACTCACCCCATCACCCAGGGGACGTTGACGAAGAACTTGCGTTCGAGCCACTCGGGATAGTGTGCTTGCTGCTGCAAGAGGGGATTAGCGAGGGAAGGGGGGAGAGGAGGGGAGAGGAGGGGGATCGACGTACCATCAGCTCGATCGTCTTGGAGGAAGCGGCTTTGGTGCGCGCATCCATGCGGAGGAACGAGACGCCGAGGTAGTCGTGCACTTGAAGCATTTGGTGCGGGTCGGGAGCTGGAGCGTCGGGGATGGGGAGGGAGGTGGTAGAGAGGGAGAAGAGGGAGATACCGCGTTCCATCAGTCCGATACGCCAGCGGAGGAACCTGTCAAGAGTCCTGCGTCAGAGAGAGCGTCGCAGGAGAGGAGAGGGAGAGAACTCACGCGTCGAGGTCCTCGAACGTCGTTGCGGGATCTTTGACGGCGCCGTAAACATTCCACGTCGCGACCTTGCTGTCGCCCGCCTCGTTCCTCAGCTTGGTGACGAACCCCAGTTCCTCAAACTGCCTCTCCTTGTCCTCCTCCTTCTCCTTATCGAGTCCAAACTGCTTCCTCCAAACGAGCGTCTTGGTCAACTGCTCCCGGGCCTTGTCGACGTCTCCCGAATCGGCGCGGAGGAACTTTTGCAAGACGAGGAGGGTCGAGAACGCGGGTGGGGAGGTGGGGGAGAGGCTGACGCCCCAGATCTGGGAGTGGGAGGTGGCGGAGAGGAGGGAGGGGAGCTGGGAGTGGAAGAGGAGGAGCGGGTGCGAGGGCTCAAGAGGAGGCCATGGGAGAAGAGCTGGAACGCGTTGGCGTCGAAGCAGAGGTATCGGAAGGAAGGAGAGGAACGCGAGACGTTGCCGCGGCGCAGTAAACACGGAGAGAAAGTGCGTGTTACAAAGGTCGAGGACTATAGACTGTCAAGCACTTCAAGTATGTATGTGAACGACGAAGGAAGCTACGGTGTATGTGAAAGAAGAGGAGAGGGGAGGGGGGAGAAGGGATCAAACGACAACTGCTGTGGGTATCAAAGGTAAGGGGAGCTAAGCGTAGGTGCGGGCAGGGGGGAGCCCCGAAGGATTGAAGTGCGGTGGGAGGGGGCGGAAAGACTGAAGGTGGGGGGAGCCACAGTTCGACGACTGAGAGCCATCGCGCGACGAGTTGGACCTCGACCTCGATCCCGTCCTCGAGCTGCCCTTGCTCCAGCGAAGACCGCACCTGCACGAAAGGGAGCGAAAGTCAGTCTTCGTCCGACGAGAGAGGAGAAGGAAGGGACGAACGCGTTGCAGAGCGTCTTGGGTCCCATCGGTCCCGACCTCCATTCAAGCGAATCGGTGCAACCGCAGTTGGCGCACGAGCGCGAACTGTTCCCGGGAGCCTGCTGCTCTCCGACAGCCTGCAAGTGCTTGCGCTTCTTCCTCTGCAGCGCGACGAGCATCTGCTTCTCCTCGCGAAGCTTCTTGTTCATAAGACGAAGCTGGTGCAGCTCAAACTGCCAGCTCGTCCCGCGCGTCGTGTCGAGCTCGTCGAAGAGGTTGTCCGAAAGGGTCGAGGGATCCGCAAGCGTCTTGAACGTGCTCGGGATGGCGGAGAAGGAGGCGACAGAGCCCGTCGAGTCGTTGTCGGAGCCGGCGGGAGAGTGAGTGTGGAGAGCAAAGGCGACGGGCGAGTCGCGACCGCTGTCGTGCGAAGACGCGGAGCCGGAGCGAGGGAAGGTGGGGAAGGGGGCGGTGGGTCGCTTGGCCATCTCGGTCTCGTAGAGGTTCGTTTGGGCGCTGCACAACCACGGAGATTAGTCGGAGCGAAGGTGGGCGAAGCGAAGCGGACGCACAGGATCGTAAAGTTGGCAGAGCCCTGCGCATTGTCGAAAGAGCAACTGGCGTCCTCTCGATTCGGGAAGAAGTCTGTCTTCCCTCGTCAGCTTCCTGTCCCCGGGGCAACGAGAGAACGAAAAACGCACTCGTGACGACATCAACAAAGCCACTCCGCATCGCGATCTTGTGCCTAAGACTCGTAGGCGTCGTCTCGCTCGACTGCTGCAACGCGCGTATCGTCTCCGCAACAGCCTGCTCCGGCGCAAGCTGAAGCAGCGAAGTCCCGACTGTGAAACGCATCAGCGCTCGTCCTGACTCGCTCAGCCAAAAGCCAACTCACTCATCTCCTCGACCGAGTACCCCAAGACGTCCTGCACGCTCGGCGTAGCGTGGAGGAACATCCCCTGCGCGCTCAACTTGGACCAGAACTCGCGCTTTCCGAACCCGCCAACGCGCCCGAGGTCGTGCCACGACATCCTGTAGACTTCGCGCGGTCGACCGACGAGGATGACGCTCTTGCGACCTTTGCCTTGCTCGACTATCGTGCACGCTCCATCAGTCGCCATCGCAGGAGCAAGAAGGAGAGAGAAGAACGCACTGTGCAGCTTGCCCGACGCCTCCATCCACATGTAGCCCGAGTGCTTCCTCCTGATTCGGTAGACGAGGTTGACCATCGTCGTCGAAGTAGAATCCTTGAGCTCGCGGAGGACGATGACGATGTCGGCGGGGTGGCAGATGGCCGAAAGTCCCTTACCGATGAGCTCGTGCGTCTCATACTCGAGGAGCTTCTTGGCGCTAGGCGAGACGTAGAGGAGGGAGCCCTTGAGGGAGAGGACGTGGACAAAGTCGTCGGACTGTGTGGGGGAAGGGATCAGTGCCTATGAGAGAAGGCAGCGAGAGGAACGCACGTTGTCCAAGAGCATCCGGTTAAGCTGCTTCCGACCTATATCGTTGGTGAGCTTTCCCTTGCCGTCCTCCCCAAGCTTGCTGAGAACATTGAGCTGCTCCGCCGTCATCGGGATGTCCACCACCATCGGCTCCGCAGGCTGGATCGCCATAGTCTCCGTCTCTTCAGGAGCAGGGACGGGCTTCCACATGTCGTCCGAGTTGACGGTCGGGTTCTGGACGATCGAGGCCGAGACGAGCGAGTAGTTGACGCAGTAGGTCCCGCTCTTCATCTTCTCGAGGATCGCCGAGGGCTGGTCGACGAGGTCGACTTGGAAGCCGACAAAGTAGGCGATCTCGTCCGAGTCCCAGGTGATCGGCACGCTGGAGAAAAAGGATCAGTCGAGTTCGTGGGAGACTGCAGAGAAAGGAGAGCGAACACGGTGATGAGGTTGATGAACGGCCGACCGCCTGCGAAGGGAAATCAGCAGTCGTTCTCGGAAGTGGGGGAGACGAAGCGACGCACCCTTGAAGTAGTTGATCATGGACGTCTGCGACTCTTTCCCCGCGGCCGTGTGGCGCTTGAGGTGAAACGCCGCGTTGCTGTCGGTGTACTTGCGCTTCTCGCCCGGAGTGACGATCCCATCAGGAGACTGCAAGAAGCGGCCTACACAAGAACACGCGCATCAATTTTCATCCCACTGCTTCCAGAGAAGCGAGAACGCACAGTTATTTCCAACAATCTCCTTGTTCTCGTAGCCCGTGAGCGCCGTGAACGTCTCGCTCGCGAAGACGATGGGGAAGTCAAACTTCCTCGCATCGACGACCAAGAAGCTGCAGCCCGAATCGACTGGGCCAATGTTGATCTGCGGGTTCGGGCGAGCGATAACACGCGCGAGGACACCGAGCATGTCGAACCCGCTGCTCGAGTAGAGCCCCTTCCAGTTGGTGCTCCCGTGGTCCTTGTTCGGCGGGATAGGCAGGCCGAGCGCTTCGGGGTCGAAAGGCGCCGACGGGTCCGAGGGGAGGTGGGATTGGACCGCGAGCGGTGGAGGGGCGAGCTTGTGCGTCGTGGAAGGGTTGATGGAGACGACGGAGGAACCGTAGAGGTCGTAGACGGGGGAAGTTTCGAGGGGAGGACTGGGGGAAGGCGTAGGACCGGGGAGGTTGCTGGACAGGCCGGAGACGTTCGAAGGGCGGACGACGCGTTGCGCTGGAACTGGCGGAGGACCCATGAGGCCCGTCGTAGCTTGGTGGGCCGAGGCTTGGTTGAAGGGTGAGGGCGAGTTCCCGTACGGCGTCCCTTTGTCGCTGCTGCCGCTGAGGCTCATGTTTGCGAGCGCGGAGGGCTCCACGACGGCTGGGCCTTGGTCGAACTCGCTCTTCCATCCACGACTGAAGCGCGGGAGGACGAACGACGGGGTGAAGAGGGATGGGTTGAAGGCGCTGGGGGACAGGCGAGCGTGGTCCATCGGGTTGAAGGTCGAGGTTGGCTGTTGAGATTCCTGGGGTTGTCCGTAGGAGGAGCTCTGGCCCGTTGGCTGCTCCGTGTCCCCTCGGCCGTCGTACCTCTGCTGGTCGTCGTACATCCCTCCTCCTCCTCCTCCTCCTCCTCCCTGCTGTCGCTGGTAATGCCCAGCACCGGTCCCCCAATCGCTGGCGGGGTGGTCAAAGTTGAAGGAGGTTGGGGCGGGGGCGGCGGCGGAGAAGGACGAGTCGAAGGCGCTGGTCGGAGGGTACTGAAGAGATCCCTGGCCGTAGTCGACGACAGGAGGGGAGATGAGGTAAGGGTCGTAGCTCATGTTGAGGGTTCTGTAGCGTCGTCGGTTAGCTCCCGTGGGCAGCGGCTTTGGCAGGACACGACGAACGGAAGGGGTTCACGACGTAGCGATGACCGGACGTTGGCTGTGAGGGATCCCCTAAGAGTTCTGCGCCAGTCTCGAGGCGGGCGAGGGAGGGATTGGCCGAGGCAGTCGACGAAGTGAGGAGGCCGAGGGAGGGAGGCGGTTTGGTGAGGGCGAGTGGGGCTTTTTCGAGGGCGGATGTGGGCCAGAAGGGTTCCGCCTGGAGTGTTTGACCGACTCCTTTAGCACGTAGCGATTGTCGGACGGCGAGGGGAGTCGGGGGGAGAGTCGAGAGAGGGAAAAGTCGGTACTGTCCCGGTTCCTGGGAGGAGCGGCGGTTGAGACGAGAGTGTTCAAGGACCTGGGTGGACTGGGAGTGACTTGGCTGGTCTGCGCTGCAAGTGGCCCTGAACGGGTTTGTCGACGAGGGAATCAATAGGCAACAGCCCAAACTCGTTCTCGAGGGAGCGAGAGCGAGGACCACTTCCACTTCGACCTGCTCTTCAGGCTCTCCGGCTCTCCTGCATGCGACACCGACCGCTCTACCGTCGAGCCAGTCTCACCTTCCTCAAGCCTCTCCCAGAAACAGACGAGAACGAACCGCTCGACGACGAGTCGGCGGATCTCAAGTGCGTCCTCTCCCAAGCCTCGTTCCCGGCAGCAGCTGAGCCACCTCACAGGCAGCTAGAGGAGTTATGCGCCCGCACCACTGCTCGCTGTACCGCTCACCAGCAGCTCATCACGCACTTGGAGGTCCGTTCCTCTACTTCCCTCTCCCGTTCCCTAGCTGAGCCACGGGTACACAGCACGACATTAGCCTCCGCCTCTCCCGCTGGAACACCATCACAGCGCTCCTAACCGAGGTCGATGAGAAATCCAAGGTCCGCTCTTACGCCCCTCCTCCTCCGCCAGAGCTGACACCCGCCGCAGAACCTCGCGAACCAAATCCAATCATCTCTCACCACGCTCCGCACGACGACAGCGGGACAAGTCTCGGCGGCCAAGGAGGCGGTGGTGAAAGCGGATGATAGGGTTGGACAGTCTCGGAGGTCGTTATCGGAGGCGGAGCGGACGATTAGGGAGGCCAAGAAGACGGTGAGTGCGGGGTTGGGACTTGGGAAGGAGGGAGCTGATGTGGGTGCTCAGATCCTTGTGCTGGAGACTCGGATGGTCGAGGAGGAGGCTACACTCGACAAGATCGACATGTACACCCAGTTCATGCTCTGTGCGTTGTTCTCCCCTCCCCTCCCTTTCCGAACCCGCTGACGGTGGTTCGGTGCTCAGGGTTCAGCTTGGCTTTAGTACTGCTGTTCTCCATCTTCCTGGCCTGGTGGTTGAATAGGGACGACGCAATCTAAGCGTTCCTGTTGCGACGTGCTCTTCCGGCCCTTCCCCAGCTCCTGCGACGCTCCTCTCGAAGCTCGCTCTCTCTCGATCTCTCCACAAGCGTGACGTAGCCACAATAACCTTTGCAAATGCAAGAGAACGACACAATACACCTCCTTCCCCCCTGGCTCAAGCCCCCAGCGTATCCCCCAACCCCTCCCAGCACGCCCCCATCCTCCTCGCATACGCTCCCTCATCCCTCGCAAACTCCTTGAACGCACTCGAAAGCAAGCTCGTCGAGCGCCAAAGGAAGAGCATCTCCTCCCACATGCAGTACCGGATGAAGACCCTCCGGCGAAGGAGGGCGTCGATCCCGCGTTGGTCGGCTTCGATGGACGAGGCGAGGCGGTCGACGTCGGCTTCGTAGTTTTCTTTCTGCGCTTCTCGGAGGCTTTCGAGCTGCGAGGGGGGTTAGTGGAGGTTGGACAGAGGGAGGAGGGATTCACCTTGGTGAGGGACGCGGAGACGCGAGCTTTGAGCTTGTCGACTGCGTCAGGGCTGAGCGTCGTTTGCCGCACCAAAAGTTCCTTGAAGTTGACATAGAGTTCCCGATGCTGCATCCCACTTCATCAGCTCCCGCTCCAGAATCACCGCGCGGCCCGACTCACCCTCTTGAGCTCCTCAACCGTCGAATCGAGCGTCCTCCCCGCACTACTTCCCTCAATCTCTCCCGCCCTTCCCACCCCCTGAGCCCAAGCGACCTCCTCACTCTCAACGCCCTCCACCTCCGCCACTCTCCACCCACTCCTCTCCGTTTCCAACGCCGCCTCCATCCCTCCCCTCAACCTCGTCCAATCGGTACCTTGGTTCTCCCGCCGATGAGCGATCCGGTCGTACGTGCTGCAGATCTTGGTCCAGTGTTCGACGAGGAGGGTGATTCGGGAACGGAGCGAGGAGAGCTTGGACCCGATGTCTTCCGGGACTAGCATCTCTTCCCCAGGCGTGAGGGTGCGCGAGGTCGATTCCTCGTCGAGGGAGATGGGGCGGTCCTTGCGCCAGAGAGCGAGGTCCTGAGATTCTGGGGTTAGCGAAGAGGGAAGGAATGAGGCGGGGAGAGAGACGAACGGTTTGTTTGGTGAGGAACGTATGCAGGAGTCCATCTCGCTTGAGGGTAGGGTGGTTGATGCAGAAGGTGAGGAATCGTGCGAGTCCACGTCGCCGGCGTTCGAGGAAGAGGTCGTCGGTTCCGAGATAGTGGCCCGAGACAGCCACTCGCTTCGGCGGGAGGCTGGGGAGCATCCTAAAGGGGTACCTCCGCACGAGCGCGCTGGACAGGAAGACGAAATCGCTGTATCGCCGCTCGACGTTACTCCCCGTCTTCTCGCACCGCACTGCGTTGATTCCGGCATCAGCTCCTCCCCCACACGACAACCGTAGCCAGAGAGCTCACCGAAGTAGACGTCGTGCTTGAGCAACCACCCTCCCAGCTCCTCCCTCTTTGTAACCTCGACCTTATCCTGCCTCCCCAGCGCCCACCCCTCCGCCCCATAGCTAAACCCATTCGCAGGCAAGTCCTCCCCGAACCCACTCGCAGGAGAGTCGTCCTCGAGGATCGAGAACCCCAGGTTCGAATTGACGCCGTACCCTTCTGCCAGCCCTGGTGAGATCCTCGGGCCCGTATTCCAGGGATCGAGAGAGGCGTCGGAGGTTGAACGCGCTGGGCGGGTCTCGTTCGTCATCGATGAAGAGGTGGCGGACAAGGTCGATGGAAGGGTGGGGATGGGGAGGGCGTCGCGCGAGGCGGAGACGGCTTCGATTGAGAGCTCGTGGTGCGTTTGGGCGAAGGCTAGGAGGGCGAGAGCAACGTAAAACGACTGCTTGGAGAGGCGGGACGAGCTGGGGTCGGCGACGAGGGTCACGATCTAGGGACGGGGTCAGCACGACAGGCTGCAGCACAGAGAGGATACGCACCTTGTCTACTGCACTCGACTTGATCCCCCCTGCGCGCAGGATGAGCTCGAGCGCCCCGGTTGAGACGGTTCCTTGAGTTGGATCAGCGTTGACGAAGAGGCGTTCGTACAACGGCGGGACCGACGACTCGGCTGCAATTACAAGGAGCACGGTTAGCAAAGCCCTGGACCCACCGTACCAGCAGAACTCACAGATGGCCGTCCCAGGGCTGCTGCTCCCCAATCCAGAGGAGCCTCCTGTCCACGGGTCCGAATCCCAGCCTCCCCTGCCCTTGGTGGGTGATTCGAAGGCGCGGTTGTTTAGCGGTGCGTCCTGAACGCGGGTGGGGGAGAAGGACGACATGGCGCCGTAGCGTGTTGCAGGAGAGGAAGTGGGAGGAGGTCAACACGCGAACTTCGGCTGCTCCCCCTCAACTCCTCTACCCAGCGATGAACACAGTTAACGGTCAAAAGGTACGTCGCTAAGCACCCAAACAAGAGCCCGAGATTGGCTCCACGACAAGACGCTCCACCTCTGCCTTTCGAAGCGCTCGCTCTCCCCTTTCCGTGAGTCTCCCGCGTCCTCACGGAAAGCAACGCCAAACGATCTGAGGGGAGGTGTGATACAATTGCCCAATCTACGCCATCATGCCAGCCAGAGGATCCAGGGGGTTGGATTCCTATAGAGCCGAAACATTAGCTGGCTTCGGAGACCGCAACGAGGAATTCGGCGCACCTGAACTCGCTTGACCATCCGCCAGTTGTCGTCAGGACGCCACATTTCCCGCTGGAACACATAGTACTGCGACAGAGCGAAGAATCAGCTCCATCCTTCCCTTTACCTCGCTCCGAACTCACCTCCGTAACGCGCTTCGGTGAATCGTGGTTGCCCTTGCCAACAATGTTCCCCCTCGAGTTCTTCAACTCCAAGCTCTGCGCCATTGATCAGCTCCTGCCCTCCCCCAGCACGAAAGCCGAACGCACCTGATCCGCCGTGAACCGTACCGCGATCTGAGCAACAAACTCGTCCGTCTTGGAGATCTCCTGCTGCCGAATGCACAGAATCTCCTGCTCCACCTCGCCGTGTAGCTGCCAGCTCATCTGAAGCCCTGCAGCCAACCGAGAACGCTGAGCCTTGACGCTGTCGATCACGGCGCCACTTGCAAGAGGAGTGAGGTTGGTGAAGTTGCCACTGCGGTTGCGAGTTTAGTGGAGCCCCAGCTGGGACGAGGAAAAGAAGCGCACGTTGCGGTAGCTTGGTTGAGAGCAATGTAGGCGTCCTTGGTTCGTGCAGTGAACTTGGCTTCCCAATCCTTGCTGAGCGCCTTGGTGAAGGTCCACTTGCGGCTGCAGAGCGCGTCAGCTTCCCGAGGTGGCCTGGGAGCAGCGCACTCACAAGAACAGCGTGTAGACATCGTTACCCCAGTCCGACTTCTTGTACTGGCGCCAATCCTTGCTCATGAACTTGACCTCGGGAGGGATGGTCCTGGTGCCTTTTGGTCGGATGTGGTTCGCTGCGACGACGATCAGCTCCCTCCCTTGGCTCCAGCATTCACCCCAGCTCACCAAACACAGGGATAGCTGCCATCTGCAGAACCAAACTCGCATCAGCTCCCTTCCTCCACCTCCAAAAAGACGAGAGCTCACCACTCCAGGCATCTGCTTCATCCTCCCCGCCTTCTCTGCCATCTTCCTCTGCCGTTCCTGCAACGCATTCACTCGATCCTGCAGTGACTCTGTCGCCACACCCCGAACGGACTGGAACCCCGGCTGAGCCCGAGAGAGAGTCGGAGTGGAAGAGGAGGGAAGAGCCGATCGTGCGGCGGGAGCGACACAGGAGCGGGCGGAGTGGAGCTGGGAGGACAGGAGAGTCACGAGAGGTCGAGGAAGGCCCTGCATTTGGACCGGAGGAGTTGGAGGAGGGCAAGAGCAACAACTGGCTGCTCGCCGTCTCGAGCACTCGAGCGGCCGAGCCTATTCGCGCTCCTTGTCCCTCTACTCTCACCTGCTCCAACCTTCTCTGCTCAGAATGCCTCCTCCTAGGCCTGCACCCGTTGTGATCGCGTCTGCTGCGGCTCTGGCTGTCGCGGGAGCAGCTACTCTCACCGTCGTCAAGCGCCCCCCTCCCCCTGCTCTCACTCCTCGACCCAAGAAGGCCGTAGCGGAGTCCTCTGTTTCGTACAGCTGCAAAATTGTGAGTATAGTCTCCTTGACTACTCTGGGACGATCGAGTTCGCCTCAGCTTTCCTTGCACATACGCCGCGAGGTCAACACGCCAGCCGTCGTCTCCCAGGGCCGGAGAAAGCCTCTGGATTTGCTAAACTGAAGCCTTCTCACTGCAGTCTCCGGAGCATTGCGACGAGAACGGGCGCGTTTATGGTGGAGAGCTTCTCAAGCTGATCGACGTGGCTGCTGGCGTTGTCGCTGCGAAGCACGCTGGTGGTCCTTGTTTGACGGTGTCTCTCGAGTGAGTATTCTCACCCGTCCTTCCGCGAAACAGGCTAACCCCTCTGCTATCAGTCGCGTTATCTTCCTGTGAGCAAGCGACCAACTTGCTCTGCGCAGACCCTAACGGGTCGCCTCCCAGCCAGGAGATTCGTGTGAGCGACTGTGTTCATCTTTCAGTTGCTGTGAATCGCGCTTGGGGAACGTGCGTATCTCCACCTGCCTCTGAGTTGTCGTCAGGCACTAACCTCAGGCAACAGGTCCATGGAGATTGGTGTTCGAGTCTTGCGCGAGTCTGCCGAAACAGGCCACCACACCTACTGCTGCCATGGTTCGTCCCCACTAAGTTCTCCCTTCGTTCTTTCGCTAACGTCCTGCAGCCTACCTCACCTTCGTCGCCAAGTCTCCTCCACCCCCACCACCAGGCCTTCTCCTCTCCCTCGCCCACTCCCTCCACCTCGTCTTTCCAGCCCCTCCGACCCGCTTCCAAGTCCCCGAAATCAACCCCCTCTCCACGCTCGAATCGAAGCGCTACCTCCTCGCAGGCCGCCGTCGCGCGCACCGCATCAAAGGGAGCAAAGCGAACGACGCTCTCCTCGGCGCCTTCCGCGCTCAGCTCCTCGATATCGAGCAGGCGTTCAAGGAAGTCAAAGCGGTGGCGCCGCAGTCGGCAAAGGACAAGGAAGACCTCATTCTTGAACTCCAGCTCGAGCTCATGGTCGAGGCGTTCATGCGTCAAGATCAGGATATCAAGGTCGAAGGGGAAGAGGTCGTCGCTTCTATCGAGGGGTTCATGGAGCCCGTCAGGGTGCCACTGGCGACCGTTCAGAAGGAGGTGCGATCGAGGGGATTGGGTGGGTACCGGAAGTTGAGGGTTCCAACTGAGGAGGGGAACGATATGGAGACGACGAGGGAGGTCAAGGCAATGGCTGGACGGACGGCGGATGTCACGACGCCGTTGGAGATGGGGGAGACCCTCGTGATGAGCTTGTGGATCGTTCGTCCTCAGCACTGTGAGTTTGGCTTCGTTCTCGTCTGGGAGGCGTTCTCACGCCGTGTCGCTCCGCAGGCAACAGCAAGGCGATCCTGTTTGGTGGCAGCCTAATGAGGTGGATCGAGGAGGTCAGCAGCATCGCAGCCCGTCGCGTTTCGTATTGCCCTTGGTCCAGGTGACTTGAGCGCTCGTGGGCAGGAGGACCAGGTACTAACTCTTTCTTGTGACAGTGCCTCCATCGACAGCCTCACCTTCAAGAGCGCGGTGCACCCTGGCGAGGTCGTTTACATCCGAGCGTGCGTGATCAAGGTCTGGGACAGCTCCGTCGAATGCTACGCGCTCGCTATGGCAGGTGCGATCGAATCCTCTCTCGCTCCTTCTCCGAACTGACCGACCTCCCTCTCGCAGAGGACCGTAACTCACCGAACCCGAAACTGCGTCTCGTAAGCGAATCCTTCTTCTCCCTCGCAAGTCTCTCCACCCCTCGCTCCGAATCTCGCTGACCACCTTCTCGCAGGTCGCGATCGACAAGGACAGCGGTCGACCTCTCAAGGGTGGTCTCAGGCGCGTTCGCGTCCCCGAAGGCCCAGCGCAGGAGGTCGCTGCGGGAGCCGATGCTCGACGCGAGGCGCGCCTTCAGGACAAGCGGATTCTTCAAAGGTGCGCTCGATCCTGCTACGTGGAGCGAGCGTTGCTGACGACCTTGACTTGCAGGGTGTACGCGTAGACGTGGGTTGTGTGGTTTATCTCTGGGGGTCGGTTGTTCAATTGCATTTCGTTTATACAAAGGTCTTGCGAAGGACTTGGTTCGAGGTCGGACCGAACCTCGAGCTGCATCGCTTGCGAACGACTTTGCACAAAAAGGTCTAACCAGAAACGTGTCCATCTCCTCCTCCCTCTTCAGCTCCTCACTCCATCCCTTTGCGCAAGTTATCGAACCTACTCCCCTCGTACCCCAAATGGTTCTCCCTCCTATCCAACCTCCCCATCCCCCTTTGCACAACCGTCACAATATCTCCCTCGCCCTTCCGATCCCCACTTAACTCCCAATACATGGCTCCTCCCAACCCCTTCTCCCCAATCCATTTCGCCTTCCTCGCCGCCGCCTCTGGGGAATCGTACGAGACCCATTCCCCCGTCGTAGGGTTGTGACACCACGCTGCGACGAGATTGGGGTCGTACCCTGCTGTAGACCCAGGGAGGGGGAGGGCTTTGTAGTCCCACACCCCTGCTTCCCAGGATCCTTGACCGACGCCTTGGTAAGGCGTTCCGGGACCGTTGGAGTGGAGGAAGGAGCGGCCGTAGAGGGGGATTCCTGCGGAATTCGTTAGTGGTTGCGAGAGGGAAGAGGAGGAGGGACGGACCGATGACGAGCTTGGAGGGGTCGACGCCGTGCGACGAGTAGTACTTGACTGCTCGGTCGGTGGAGATGGCGTTGGGAGCGCCGTTGTCAAAGAGAGCCGCTTGGTGGCCGGTCGTAGGATCCCAGGAGCCGGCGTAGTCGTACCTGCGCGCGAAGAGAGGTGAGCGAGGGGAGAACGAAGCAGGAGGCCGAGCGCACGCCATGAGGTTCCAGAAAGAGAGGTACTGGTCCATCTCCTTGATCTTGAGCTTCGAGTAGTTGTCGGGTCCGCAGGGCTTGCAAGAAACGCATCAGCAACGTCTGCGGAGAGAGCGAGAGCGCGACTCACAGCAGCAACGGTCAGCTCGTAGCCTTGGGCAACGCTGAGACCCTTGCTCGCAGCGTGGCGGTCGAGTCCCTCGCGAAGAGCCTTGAGGAGGTCGACGTAGTGCTGAGCTTGCTGAGCGTCTTTGGGGTATTCCCTGTAGCAGCGAGGATCAGCACCGAGCTGGGAGGGGACGAAGCGAAGGCGAACGAACCAGTCAATGTCCAGCCCGTCCAACCCGTAGTTCTCCAGCAGCTCGATACTCGAGGAGACAAACTTGTCCCTCCCCGCCGGCGTGGAAGCTGGCACAGGAAAGTTGGACGAGTAGGTCCATCCACCGATCGAAAGAAGCAGCTTGAGGTGGCGGTGCTTCTTCTTGAGCAGGTAGATCTGCTTGAAGTTCCCGTAGAGGTTCGTCCCAACGTCGTTCCACGAATCCCCGTCGTAGTGGATCTGTTCGTCTGACCAAGCATCGGTCAAGAGCCTGTCGAGAGAGCCGTCAGGAATACCTCGAGAGCAAGCAGAAGGGGAGCGTACACCTCTCCGTTCTCCCGCACATTCGCGAACGCGTACAAGAGGTGGCTAAAAGACTCGGCAGGGATGCTGTCGGGCTTGTATCCCCTCGCGTAGATTCCCCAGTTCGTAAAGTAGCCCACACTGCGTCATCGTCACCACCCGCTCCCTCCCCCTCTCCCAGGCTGTACGCACTTGACTTTACCATCAGGCCTCGGTACACTCATCTCCTTGGTCACAGGCGGGGAAGAGCGGAAGGAAGGGATTTTCTGGAGGTAGTGGGAGTCGCGAGTGAGGAGGAGAGAGATAAGGAAGAAGCAGAGGAGGCCGAGGAGGTAGATGTTTCGCCGGCGTGGAGGAGGATCGTCGTCTGAGTCGGACGAGGGAGACTTGGGATTCGGAGGTGAAAAGGTAGCTTTGAGCGGTGCGGGAGCCAGCGTGGTCTTGTTCCTCGAGACGAGGGGAGGAGGGAGAGAGTTGCGTCTTCGCCGAATCGACTCTCCCGTTCTACCAACCGACCTCGACACCTTCAAGCTAGCTACAACGCCCAACCTAGCGCCGTCTACCCAATCTACCGTCTGACTCCTCGGCGCCCATCTCCCATCGCCCCCAGCCACCACGCCACCGAGCACGAGTACGTCCTCTCCCTCCCTCCCCAGCGCTTACTCACTTCCCTCCAGTGGCCTGCCAGGACGACCTAACTTCGCTCGACACCTCCCTTCTCCCACCCTCCACAACCCTCTCGACCGCCTCGACCTCCCAAACCATCTCCCTCTACCCCTTCCTCCTCCTCTCCCAATCGCACGGCCTCAACCTCGCCGACCCTTCGCACCTTTCACGCTTGTTGAGACCTATCGATAGCAAGGATGTCGTCAAGACGAATGAGGAGATAGAGGGGGAGGAGAGGGAGGGGGTGTGGAGTGCGGGGTGCTTGGAGAGCCAGGAGGGGGATGCGGAGATGATCCTGCATGTGCGTCGAGCGTTCAAAGAGCTAGCGGCGGGAACTGATGGTTCTGGGGATGGTAGATCAGGTTCTCGGAGCTCGTGAGGGTCAAGAGTATCCTCATTGGGACGGGAGGCGGTCGAGCGCCTGAAGCTCCTAGGCGCGTCAAGGTCTGGGTCAATCGCGTCGACGGGATCGAGTTTGATGAAGCAGGGACTGTCACGCCGGATCAGGAGTGGGAGTTATTGAAGGGGGACGCGGGAGGGCGAGGAGCGACCGAGTACCCCGTGCGAATGAGTCGATTCGGGAACGTCAGCAGCGTTACTCTGTTCTTTGTTCGTCTTCCTCGCTAGGGTCAGGAACGGAGCTGATGAGTCGTGCAGGGTGATACGAGGAGCCAGGATCTCGCGAGGCTGTACTATCTCGGCTTCCAAGGCGAGAGCCGAGTGTTGAAGAAGGAACCGGGCGACAAGATGGCTGTTGGTGCGGAGCAAGGGGTAGACAAGATGGTGGACGGGGCGAAGGAGGAGAAGCGGGGTGGGTTCGCGTCGGTGCGATAAGGCGCAGAGGTGTATGTAAAGCAGCTTGCAGCATTCGAGCAGAAGAAAGTGGAATCGACAACTGGATTTGGCGGCAACGATTGCACGCAAAGATGTGTTGAACGACAGACTCCCATAAAGACGAACTCCTCCCCCTTCTCCCACCGCCCAATTACTTGCCAGCGGAGAACTTGGTGCTGCAGGGGAGGAGACGTCAGCGACCGACCCAAACAAACAACACGTGAGCACGACGCGACGTACACAGCCTTAGTTCCCTCGCTGCACACCGCAAATGGGTTAGCATGAGGTCAAGGAGGAGAGGAGAGAGGTCGACGTACGAGATGGCGTGCTTAGAAAGCTCTCCAGGGAGGATGAGGCGGACCGAGGTCTGGATCTCACGCGACGAGATGGTCGACTTCTTGTTGTAGGAAGCAAGCTTGGAGGCCTCGCTGGCGATGCGCTCGAAGATGTCGTTGACGAACGAGTTGAGGATGAGCATGGCCCTGCGAAGAGAAGGAAAAAAACACAAGTGTGATCAGCAAGGGTGGCGACGCGACGACGACGACCAAGCGAGTTAACGTACTTGTTGGAGATACCAGTATCGGGGTGAACCTGCTTGAGGACCTTGTAGATGTACGAGGAGCTGCAGACACGCTCACCGTCAGTCGAGGGAGTTCGGCAAACAATGCGAACGACGCGACTGACTAGGTCTCCTTGCGGGTCTTCCTCTTCTTCTTCTTCTCTCCGTCGGCGGCGGGGGTCTTCTTGACGGCCTTCTTGGCGGGAGCCTTACCAGCGGGAGCCTTGGAGGCAGGAGCCTTGCCGGCGGTGGTGGAAGCGGGCTTCTTCTGAGGGTGTGACGAGGCGTCAGCGAAGAGTGAGGATCGACAAAGAGGCTGTACGTACCTCAGCTGCCTTGGGTGCCATTGTAGAGTAGTTGGGTGGGGTTGGTTGGGGTAAAGTTGAGGTGAAGCAGAAGAGGTGGAGGGGAGGAGGGAGAAAGAGTAGAGGGCGAGTCTCCAAACAACACTCGAGTGGTTTGCTTACTTTGAATTGCTGGACTATAAGGTTTGTAGTCGGGAATTCGAAGCTCGGGGCTCTACTCGCTCGATCTTCCCCCCCTTCCTCCCTCAGAGTGACTTTGCAGTTCGCCCGGCTTCAACGGGAGAACAAAGTCAGCTCGACCGACTCTCTCCCTCAGCCGAGTCGCTACACCTCGAACGCTTCTTGGGCCAGTCCGAGCCGCCTTTGTTGATTCAAGCGTCCTCCTCCCGTTCTCCCTAATTGTTGCGGGCTCTTAGAGGTACGCCGCACTCGCCAGGAGACTCTTGCTCAACCCTGCTAACAATCCACGTCTGCAGGCGGCGACGGCGCACCGTCCAATGCTCGCCACGCCGCTCACCGCCCTACCTTCCTCCTCTCCTTCCCTCGCCCAAATCTCCCCCAGTTCGACCCCACCTTCCATTCCCGCCTCGCTCTTCCTACCGCCTTCCCTCTCCAACCGCCCTCCGCCTCTCCGCCGCGTGACGGCAGGTCCAGCGCTCGAGCTAGGAGACCAACGGCAAGTCGCCGCTGCGTTGGCCGAAGGCGAGGCCGCAGGGACCAGCAGGAGTCAAGGCAACAGCCCTGTCGTAGCTGACTTTGCGCGCGGCGAGGGCGAGGTTCCATTCGCCGAGGAATGGCGCAGGAGCTTTGGAGCTGCTGGCGCGAAGCGCAGGTCGGGCAAGGGAGGGGACGAGATCTCCCTGTCGAGCTTACGGGACGAGTTGGAGATACGGCCAGTGGAGCAGGAGAACAGAGTGGACGACGAAAGCCTCCTCGAATCGCCACCTTCGCCACCACCGGAGCTCCTACAACCTCCTCGAGACCGCAAGTCCGGGGCCATCACCACGCCCTCCGCACTCGTCCTCGAAGACAGCAAGAGCTACGATTTTAGTCTCTTCGTCTCTCAACTCGATCAGCGCGCTCAGGATGTCGCTCCCGAGGCAGAGCTCGACCCCGAGGCGCGTGAGGACGGAACCGGAATCCTGGTTCCTTCGGTCGACGAGTTTGGGCGCGCGGAGGATCAGAGCGGAGGAATGGAGGGATTTGACGAGGAGACCTGGAGAGAGGCTGCGCGCGCGGGGGAGGAGCTCGAGCTCGAGGAAGGCAGGACCTTTGTCTTTCCGCCGATCGCGTCGACTTCGTCCCTCTTCCCTACCAACGCGCACTCTACTCCTCGCCACTCGGTCGACCTCATCGACTTCAACTCTCCCACCAAATCCTCCATCCCCTCTCCTCAAAATCCCACTCCCACTCGCGGCAACGACCTCTCCCTCAGCCTCACTCGCGAACGCAACGTCGAAGACTACTCCGACGACGAGGACGAGCAAGATCTCACCGAATCCGAGTCTTCTTCAGAGGAGGAGGAGGAAGATCCCGATTCGCACCCGCTCTACACCCTCCTCTCGACCTCGGCACTCCCCTTCCTCCGCCAGACTTGGGACGCCGCAACCCTCATCCTCGTCCCTCCCCGCCGATCCCTTCCCTCCCTCGACCTCCTTTCCCAACCCTCACCATCTGCCTCGTCCTCGCCTACGAAGAAAGGTTTCGAGTTCGTCCGAGGGGCGAGAGGCGTCAGCGGCGAGTTTGAAGGTCGGGGCGCAGAGAAGGACAGGGAAGCTACGAGGGTCGCGCGCGAAGGACTCGAGCAATTCGTCGCCCTTCACGTGTTCAAGCCGAGCGAAGGAGGAGACAAGTGGCGCTCTGTCGGCGGGGACTCGCGCACGGGATTCGTCCAGGTCCGATTGGAGCCCGCGAGGGGACTCGCTCACGTCGAATGGGTCATTGAGGAGCGGCCGACGAGCTCGAGTACTGCAGGTTCGACGGTCCCAGAGCTATCGATCCCGTTCCCGCCTCTCGAAGCGCGCGAGAGCTCCGAATCCGAACTCTCCCTCCCGCACACTCCTCCCTCACGGACCCTCCTCCCCCTCCCTCAGCCGCCAGCAACATCGGCCCTCCATTTCCCCTCCCACGTCCCCCTCTCGCATCCTACCTCCCTCCCCCGCCCCCTCC